>JAQFZF010001241.1:0-14545 GCA_034695365.1 Enchytraeus norvegicus | reverse complement strand
GGGTGGCGGTCACAAAGGGGGACGGCAACCCCCGTACTGGACGACCCATGCCCACACCGACATAATAGTGAAGGAATGGAGTAAAAAGGTGCAAACTGTCGAAATGCATACCGGTCAAACGGACAGACAGACACACACACACACACACACACACACACAGAAACTCTTCTATATTATTATAGATTTTTATTATCATAGAATAATTATGCCTCGAGCCGAGGCAAAGCTATGGCAGAGACATTTTTGCCGAGAGAGATGCCCGGGTTTTCCTCGGCCTGGCTCCGTCCCTGTTTACGAATGACAGCTAGCTACATGTCACCTCAAAGTTAAAGAATAGCAAATTTGCACGTTTCTATAAAGACTTATAGAAATAGTAACGAAATAGTAGAAATGAAGATAGGATAGTAAGAGACTCCTGACTTGTATATTGTACATAAATAATGTGCGTGTCCAGCATTATGTCAGAATAATTATGTATCAACCCTGACCTTTATTACCGCTCATACATACCTTCTATTATAGTATCTCGCGTTACATTGATAATATGTTGTGATAACTGATTGAATACAATGAGTTGATGTTAAATACAATACAATACAATGAGGATTTAACGTCCGGTTCCTCACCCGAAGGCAATGTCAGGGACGAATGCCAAGGTATCACCGAGTCTAGTGCGGAGCTAATCCCGTTTAATAGCACTTTCAGCACGCAGGTGACGATTGTCATGCATCAAGCGGCAAGGTCTTCAGTCCTACTTTCGATCCATTGCCATCATAAGCCAGACTCGTGTTTGCCTGCGTAATCTTCTGAACCAGTCACCTATTACGTATTAATAATTTCATTTAACCAATTCACGAAGGGATGGAGGACTTGATTGTCCCGTAAATTTGATAAGAGTACACAAATCATGCTTAAATAGAGGCTAGAATTTCGCATTAACATCAGCCTAATTGTAAGAGATAGTTACTCTCGGATATGTAATAACAATAAATGTACAATTACTTTAATAGGAAAATAATGCACCTGTTGCACGGCCCATGTTATGCGATTTCTATTTTGACGGTTAATGCAGTTCGTGCTGGATTATAATTGAAATAAATATTTTAGTAACTGCTACTGTGACACATGCAACAGCACGACACGAATTGTAATCGGCCCTTTGTCTCAATTTCGCATAATTTCGGTTCCTGCTATTTTTTGTCACAAAATATCAGATAATTCTAAATTATGCTAATCCTCTCTCTTAAAAATACTCACCCTGCCAGATTACAATGAGCTATGTGGTTTAAGTTCGGGCTCCTCACGTTCTATCAATGTCAACGAAGTCAAAACAACGTATTTAACCAGTTACAACAATTACTTTAACTGGCTAAAAACGACACGAATGCACCAGCAAAGTACGTCTACCGCATACGGTCAGTTGAAGTAACTGTTGTTTTTCGCTGGTGACGGTAGTCTAGTGTTTAGAGTGGTGTGCTCAGGCGTAAGATGATTTAGTTAGCTGTGTTTAGTCGTGGGTCTAAACCCAGCTCAGACTACCGAAAAATAACGCCACCGGTACTGGTTAATCGTGTATCGACGCTTGCTGCATGGTGCGCTCTTTACGGCAATGGTACGATTAACCAGTGACAAGGAAGACTAAAAAACAGAAACTAAGCAAGGAAGCCCTGAAAACACATGCGGCTGACATATGTGGAATAAAAGAAGATTGAAAAAACGGATCAACGAGGATCAGTGGGGGAGAGATTGGAGATAAAAAGTCCGATTTTGTACGGACGTATTCACAGCAAGACCCGTAATTGCGGCTCATTCCCAAGCAGGCCAATTGATTGAAATGTAAAAAAATATATAATATATGAGGGCAAAAGATAGGAATAAAAATTGAATCAGTGTCGCGCCCAAATGCCTACATCAGCGACGTACGCGAAATGGGATTCAAACCGTGAACCATAGAACCTGAGTTAGACATCTAACCGATGTGCCACTTGGGGTTCAGCGTACCTAATGAATCCTGCCAGATCGGTTGTGGCATTTGACAGGCCAGGCTACTCTACCCTTCACTATCAAAAGCGCTTCTGAGGCTTAGTTAAGAGTGTGCTATATTAAAGCTGATAATATTCAATCAGTAATGTAATATTTGAAATGAACTTACGGAGTCTATATTTAGAAGCGGCCAAATTTCTGCCCAAACCCATATTGCCCACGCTCTTCATAGTAGCCCTGATATGAGGGCTGTCTAGGGGCTATCTGGACTTGCTGGACTGGCTGCACTGGCTCATCATCTACCCACTTCCAGACCTGCAATACATTAAATCAATCAATCAATCAATCAATCAAGCCATCAAGCCATCAATCAATCAATCAATCAATCAACCAACCAACCAATCAACCAACCAATCAATCAATCAATCAATCAATCAAAAGTGGTAATGAGGCTGTCTAGGGGCCGGTTGATTATATTATCTATCCACTTCCTGTACTGAAATATGTTAAATCAATCAATCAATCAATCAATCGTGGTAATGAGGCCGTCTAGGGACGGGCTGGACTGGCTGGTCATCTACTCACTTCCAGTACTGTAATGTGTTAAACCAATCAATCAATCAATTGATGAATGGCATTGACTATTATTGCTGAATCACTTAAATGGAGTAAGATTATTCTTGAAGTAGGGCCTATATATTATATAAAGTATACATTTTATTTGATCGCCTATCGGAATAATTTTGATTTCATAGTGCTCGGTGTTGTCGCAGATGACGGTAGTACTCAATTACGATGTTGTTGTTGTTGTTTTTTTGTTTTTTTTAGTTTATTCTTTATTTTATTTCAACAGACATTTAACAAAATATAGCAGTACAACATAAGAATAATAGCGTCACTAACTTAGAGTTATAAAAACTCTGTATGGTCACACAAAATGTTCAAAGTTAATAGAAATAAACAATGGCATAATAATTCCATGCAACCTGTAGTGACGTTACATTAGTGTTGTTGTTGTTGTTGTTGCTGTTGTTGTTGTTTTGTTATTTTGTTGTTGTTGTTGTTGTTTTGCAATGGAATATCTTTTTCTTAATTATTTTTATCAATGAAAGTACTTACATATCTTCTCTGAGGCACGTACTCCACGGCTGGTGCTTGTCGCTGGTAACCGAGAAGAGCGATAGGCGTGAAGCATCGAGGACAACAACAGTACAACAGTGTTGCCATCATGAGCAGGAACATAAGTCCTAGTACAGCACCCAGGATACCGGCAATGAGAGCTGAAATGTTCAATTAAGCCAGAAATTCAAATATTATGGGTATAATAATATATAAGCATACAAATTTAACATCCATAAATCAATATTTTTAGTACACATTATAAAAGAGGACTACCTGATAATCCTTAAATAAAAAACACAAGTCTGTTGCATTGATCACCGATGATAATATACAGAGTGAGTTTTAAAATTATACCCCCAAGCCAAATCTCAATTACTTTGTAAAACCTTAAGATATTTAGAAAATATTCTAAAGCTGTCTCGATGAGAAATTTTGACTTCTAACATCCAAATTTGGATTTAAAATATTCATTCTAAAAAAGTTACAGAGCTTCTACTAAAATTTTCAAAAATGCTAGTTAATAAGGCGCTTTTAATAGGCAATCATTTCTTTTTGAATGCAAGCCTACTTTTTGGCCTTGAAAAGGGCTCTTTGTTGATGCAGCTGATTATATTTGAGTGCGTGTTCAAAGTGAAAGCCATCTGTTCGAATACGCAAAGTAGCCTCTGGGGGAATGCAAGCACCGCTAACAAAGGATAGTCTCTAGTGTGGAAAGAATTCCCAGATTGTTCCACCACAGTTTGAGTTCAGCCTTGTTGGTGGATTTTGAAGTGAACACTTCGTACCGCTCAGGAATAGCGCCCCAGACGTGGCAGTCTAGAGTTTTGAGCTCACGTGAGTTTGGTGGCCACTCATCCTTCTTGACGAACTCCGAACTATGCTGCTCGATCCATATTATGCCATCACTATTTGAATAAGCTAAATGTTAACCTTTTCCGAATTTTTCGTAGAAATCTGTAACTTTCTTAACAACGAATACTTTTTTTATTAAAAATTGGAGATTAGATGTCAAAATTTGTTTTGTTGTGTTTGTTGCTGCCTTTTATTTACACACATGACTGCCGCACGTAGGCTATTTAAATGATCTCTTTCTTAGTTTCTGTTGTTGGTATATTTTGTAGTCTTCCGGCCCACTGGTTAGTCGCATCTTTGCCGTAAAGACAGCAGTAATACACCAAGCGCTGATACACGATTAACCATTACGGGCGGCGTTATATTTTTATTGTTGTTTTTTAAATATGGGTTGACCCATGATTTAACCATGACTTACCCATTACTATTTTATCACCTTACACTTGAGTGTAACATGCTAACCACAATACTGCCACCGCCAGCTAAACATAGCTCAACATAGCTAGGATAGCAGGACATATCCTAGTATGCCTTCTGTATCAGTCCAAAATTATCTAAATCTTTGATAACGTAAAACATAGTTATAACTTAAATACCCAAATGTTAGACAAATACGAGATACATGAATACGACTTTTAAATTGTGACTATTTAAATTATGGTGAAGTGATAGCCTCCGACCCCAACAAAATTCATGCTATATCATGCCACTTTGGACAAGCACAATGCACATTCTGCATAGAACTGAAATTCATTGTCAATTAATTATTAATGTTAAACAATAAAAAACAATATTGATTAATCGTATTTCTAAATACAAATCGAACACATACCTTTCTTGTTACTTCCATTATCGCCACCGTTACCACCGGAGTTGGTAGAACCACCGTTATTTCCACCACCATTAGTTGTGCCTCCGCCATTATTTCCATTATTTGTGGTGCCTCCACCGTTATTTCCATTATTTGTGGTGCCTCCGCCGTTATTTCCATTGTTCGTTGTGCCGCCACCGTTATTTCCATTATTTGTGGTGCCTCCGCCGTTATTTCCATTATTCGTTGTGCCGCCACCGTTATTTCCATTATTTGTGGTGCCTCCGCCGTTATTTCCATTATTCGTGGTGCCGCCGCCATTATTTCCATTATTTGTCGTTCCTCCGCCATTATTTCCATTGTTGGATGTTGTTGGCATCATAGTAGTGATAGGAGCAATGGTTGTTGTTACTAAAAATACCAACACAGCAATTATTAATATAGGCTTAAACGTAAAGGTAAAGGTACGCCATAAGTCAGTAATGATCCTTAGTTCATGGAGCTGATTCCGTTTCAAAGCGCTACTGACAAAGGTGCCAATTGTCAATAATCTAGCGGAAGGTCGCCAGCCTCACCGTCGATCCAAAGGGACCATACGCAAGACCTTTCACAATCTTCTGCAGTAGTCACCCACTACACACCAATTGCTTCCATGTGCACTCATACGACCCAGGAAGGTCTGGATGGAGGGCATGGTTGGCTGGTTGTACATCCTATAGTTTACACTCTGATTTACTCGACGGGGAGTCGAAAAACGGACCTTATGCGAAAACATTTGATAAAAAATTACCGACGAGAACACATTAGAGTAACGGAGACGTACTCAATGACTCAATCCCTCTTATCGGCCTACTGCTATCTTAATTTAGTTTGGATAGCCTAGTCAGTGCCTCGCTGGCTTATATGCAGGTGGTCCGAATTAGATGCCCAGGCGGGTCCGTCTCTGACTGCATCCTTGTGACATGAAAACAGACGTTAACCTTAGCTTAATTTATTTTTTACTTTATCCAAGTAGGAGCATACAGCGAATTTTAAATGTTGTAGTTACAATATGTTCAAATAAACCGGTACTGGCCCAGAAATGTGCAAGGCCGACATGTGCAGTAATTAGTTTATGCCTAACCTAATGCGAAAAGCAGTAAATGTATTTTCTTATTTCATTTCGGTGCTCAAAGAAACAATGAAATTACAAATAAATATATGAAAAAATTAATATATATAATTGCATACAAACCATCACACATCTTGGCGGCGTTTAATGTGTATCCGGTATTGCACACTTCACACAATCCACCTGATAATGTGCAGGTTGCGCAGTTTGATGAACATCCTACAGCAAATAAAATAAAATAAATTCTATCAATCTTAAACTACTCAAAGAGTTAATCTATTTTTGCTACAATAGCTATGATTTCATATAGAATTCATTTAATAACTTTCAATCATCTGTACGTTTTAATTAAGTTTATGCACATTATTGCTGTATCTGTCTGATTTTGTTCTGTGCATGCAGTGAAATTATAGTAAAAGAAATAAATAAAGGAATAAGAAAACCTGAAACCTGAATCAGTGGCGTTACTACAGGTGGGCAACCGGGGCACTGCCCCAGGGAGAGGCCCTGGGGGCTCTGGCTAGGGCCCAAGGTCCTAGGTTAGGGCCCAAGATCCTAGGGTAAGGGCTAGTGGCTTAGCGAGGGGGCAGCGATTGGGGAGCAAAAAAAGAAGAAGGTCATCACTTCACACCAAAAAATTCTGGTCCAAATTAATTTATTGCCCAAGGGCCCTCTCTGACCTAGTTACGCCATTGGCGTTAATTAATTAGACATGTAATTAGGACTAGGCTATATTTACTCTAGCAGGCAGATACTGCTTCAATATCTTTGAAGATCGAGAATGAGAAGGTTCATCTTACTAAATCTACAAAATAGGAAACTATATTCAAGCCTTTTTCAGTCATGTCTTCGATGAATTTCCTGGTTTATTATAATAATAACTATGATAAAGGGATATTGGATCAGGAAGCATCAGATCCTTGTTTAAGAACCATTTCTCCAGCCATGCATGATGCAGCGATAGACTATCCCACTTGTACGTCTGATATTTTATTGTCTGATCAGCTCTACCGGGAGTTTAACGCAGGACGTCAAGTGTTAAAGTCCACGACGCTACCACTAAGCTAGCGAGACAATACAAGCTTAGATTAAGTTTAGCAGCTTATAATGTTGATGCTGTTGGCTTAGAAGAGTGGATTTGTAATTCAGCGGAATGAAATTAGATGCGTCTTGAAATAAACCAATAAGATGTAGAAAATTAATAAATTAATAGTAATAATTATATTTCATGTAATTCCGCTAGATATAGGCTTCTAACTTTTAATCATTACTTGAACCAGTAACATACTGCAACTGTGAATATAAATTCACATGTTTAATTGAAGAAGGTTTTCACAACATTTCATTTACTCATAGTCAATAATTATTATTATTATACTGAGAATTTAACGTCCTTTTCTTCATTGAATGATAATGTTGGGGACGTCGGTAATTTCTCTATTTCCATTACATATTAGGCTACTTACGTGCAATAAAGCATGAAGTAATTGGGGTGTTGACATCATACATGATTTTCAATTGATATTGATAGGTCACGGTCGTGTTGGACACATACCTTGTATGCCCGTCACTGATATCCCTTTTGAGAGATGAAACTGACGTTACATTCGGGTTTAGCCTGTAGCCTTTATGCCATACAGCCTTTTAGTCTGTATACCTTTTAGCCTGCATGCCATTTAGCCATTTATGCCATTTAGCCTTTATGCCGTTCAGCCATTTAGCCTTTATGCCTTTATGCCATTCTGTAAAGACAGTCGAAAAACGGACCCTATGCGTAAACTTTGACACAAACCTGCCGACGCTCTAACCATTGAGCCACGGAGACGTACTCCATGACTCAGTCCCTCTTATCGGCCTACTGGTAACTTTATCTCGTTTGGATAGCCTAGTCAGTGGCACGCTGCCTGATACGCAGGTGATCTAACCCTCTCTGTTGTTCTAAAGTAACATTTATAATGTGTGGTGCGTTGCTTCTTTCTTATTTTAGGTGTCCTGCCGGTTCCCAGCTTTGACGGTCATGGTTTTCTAATGTCTCCGGCAAATCTAATGATTTCTACTTCTACGTTTATCCATTCATTGAGACTCTTCGCATAGTTAATTCTTTGTCTTCCTTTGCAACGCTTCCTTGCAAATGAAGACAAAGGTGCATTGCAGTGCACATAAATTAATAATTATAAATTAAATTATCTATGCAATATTTGAGAACATACCTGCACAGTTGTTAGTGGGAGTAGAGCCAAATAGTGGCTTACAGCCGCCCTGCTTGCAGAATCCTACACCCTCCACCTGACATCCTGCCGGGCCGCAGTTAGGATCACACGCTGTAACAGTACACATCAATCAATAGATCGATCAATCGATTAATTGATCGATCGATCGCTCAATCAATCAATCAATCAATCGACCAATCGATCAATCAATCGATCAATCACTCAATCGCTCAATCAATCAATCAATCAATCGGCCAATCAATCAATCAATCAATCGATCGCTCAATCAATAAATCGACCAATCAATCGATCGATCGATCAATCAATCAATCGATAAATAGATCAATCAATCGATCGATTGCTCAATTAATCAACAATATATTTGACAATAACTTTTGAAACGGAAACAGACTTTAAAGTTGGTTAGTGCATCGATGGTCAGCTAGATAGAATATCCTCAGTCCTCACTGGTGGCCCTTTGTTGATTGCTTGTGTATAATGCTTGCTTGTGTTTCTTTTGCTTGATTGATTGTCTATTTTGCCTTGTCACTTGTCTATATTGAATGTATATTATTAATCAAAGTTCTCTCTCTTTCACTCAGTCAGTCACTCACTCTTTCTCTCTCTCTCTCTCTCTCTCTCTCTCTCTCGCTATCTGCTAAGGAATACCGGGATACCCAAAGGCACGAATGTACGATATTAATTATGTAGAGGAAAAACTATATAACAAACAACAGCAATTGAGAAAGGAAACTAGCATATGTGTTCACTGTTTATAATCTGCCATGTGTAAAAATGAACGAATATGAAAGAAGACACATAATACGTTGAGATACCTTGGCATGTTTTGTTAGCGGCCAGAGCGAAACCAGTGGCGCACATGGTGTCACATTTGTTCATTCCAGTGGTGTTACATCCACTGATACAGTTAGGGTCACAGACTGAAACATTGATATAAATTATATACATGTACAATACAATTCACTGACGATTTAACTTACGTTTCGTCATCCGAAGGCGATGTCAATATAGTAAAGAACGTGCTTAACGCATATCTCGGAGAAATGGGGGGAGAAAAAGGCGAGAGAGAAAGAGAGATAGAAAGAGGGAGAGAGAAAAAGAAAAAATATGTGAGAGCGAGAGAAAGAGAGAGAGAGAGAAAGAAAGAAAGAAAGAGAGAGAACAGGAGAGAGAGATAAAACAGTGCCATTAAAACATCATTAGACAGAGAAAGGGAGCCTGTTTAGACAGGTTCAATGATGAAATAAAATTAATATTAATTAGTTACTGACTAATAAGGCCTAGATTTGGGATGTAATATTTCTTTCTTGGATTATTAAATATTTTACCCAGTGGAATACAGGTGTTTGTTGCAGCGCTGAGCACGAATGACACTGCGCATTTGTCGTCACATTTCGTGGGTCCATTGACAACGCAGGTTCCAACACAGTGAGTATCACACGCTAAAACATTAAATTTTATAAATGAAGCAATGGGCCTATTAGGCCGACATTGTGACTGAAAACAAACACTGATTTAAATTAAACACTAGGCCTACTAAAATTAAAACATTAGAAAATAGAACTGAATACTGATAGTTAAGATTAGAAAGTTTAGAATGGTAAAAGTTAGAGAATAATTAAATATTTAAACCCTACATAATATAGTAATTATTATGATTCTTGAGGCCGCGTTGCAAGTTCAAAAGAATAAACTACATCAAAATAATCAAACTCAACAGGATTTACTGGAGCGGAACCTGCACAAGTTTAACGGTGATTTCAGAACCAAACTTTGCTCACTCGGCATAGAGCAGCAGTGCATAGAGGTCAGAGCCAAGCTTGAGCCGCCACACCCTCTCACTGTCACAGAGAGGTACAAATCAACTTGGAGTTAACGTCCGGTTCCTTTCAATAATGCGATGCCATTAACCTCTATGAAGGAAATGTGCCATTTAAGAAACATTTGCAAGAACTAATTTAAAAAACCAGTACAAATGCCCAGATGGATAATATTTAAATCTTAAATATGGGCAATGAATTTTAAAAAAATGTAAACGTTAATGGTTAAGATTTCACGATAAAAATAATTCATTTACTAAATAGAATTTGCGGATTTTCAAAATATTGCGTCCAATATGCAGATCTCTGATTAATTAAAAATTTCTGTCTCGCCCCATAATCACCATTGCAGCCAGTCTAACATTGACTTCTGTGGTCTATAATATCTAAAATACTACTAAATGACGACCTAGTATCAAACGTATATAAAATATAAATGAGTATCAAACTATAAAAAAAAGAATTATTTTAAGATAAAGGCATGCATCTTTATAAATTAACCTGATAAATTGTGTAATTCATTATTTAAATTACTAATCTCGGTGCAATCAGTTAAATAAAGTTAAAGTACTACACTCTCTGTGCTCTTGTTAAATAAAGTCGATGTAAAAAGTTGTACAAGTCCTGCTGCATTGTATGTGGCCAATGGCTAGATAGGATGCTTTTCCTTTCATTGTTCAAAGAGCTTCTGAGATAAATAGTATGTAGAGAAGCTATGAAATTCCCTTTTTCTAGTGTATCGTATTGTATTGCACATAACTAAGAAAACTATATAGACCAACTATAGGCATAATGGAAAACATTGTAAACCATGACCGCCGAAGCCAGGAACGGACATGACACAAAGACGAAAAAAGAAATGAAGAAAAAAGACATAAAGACATGAAGATATGAAGACATGAAGACATGAAGAAAGAAGATAGGCATAAATTGCATTCAATCATGCCGTGCGGACAAAGAAAGAGCGCATAATGTGTCGTCAATCGATGATTCCGCTATTTGCAATAGTTAACTTTGCTGTCATATTTCCATGTGATTGCAAAAACTGAACACGAAACAAAATAACAAATCTTAATGTAATTTACAAAAGCCATTAATCAAACTGAACTACAAAGAAAGAAATAAATAGAATAATATGCATCTAATATGATCCAATACCTTGGCATGTTTTGTCAGTAGCCAATCCGAATCCGGTTTTGCAGAGGGTATCGCATTTGTTCATTCCAGCGTTATTACATCCGCTGACACAGTTTGGATCACATACTGCACAATCAGTCAGTCAATCAATCAATCAATCAGTCAGTCAGTCAGTCAGTCAGTCAGTCAGTCAGTCAGTCCGTCAGTCAGTCAGTCAGTCAGTTAGGTAATTAGATAGTTAATTAGATAGTCATTTTATTTTAGAGGCACCGTAGAGGTACAAGAAATTGTATTTATGTATTTATTTATGTATCACAACAGTTTATCAGGTCAAATTAATAAGCTTATTTATTAAGCTTAATGGTCCAGCAACTGAAACTTTAACCCCCCTGAACATATGCTAATTTTTACATAACCGAACTACTTCTATGACATAGGCCTAATGATAATAATAATTGTAAGGATTTGTATAATAGTTATAATAATTATTGCATTTTCAATTAGCAAAGAACTATCTGCTTATTGCAATTATTCCTAAACATTCCTGCACAAACGTACATTGTGAATAACAAATGATTAGTAGCAATACAATGATGTCAAGACTAAATTTCTGAAGCTAGTAAAGCAACTTTCTGTTTTTATTCCTAGAACGTTGGAGCTGTAACACAACATCGTGGAGAATTAGGATCCTTTTCTCCCGTGCACATGGAGCCTTGTAAGGATGTCAACAGTGACGTCCTGCGGGAACTGGAACAAATGAACGTTCCAAAGGAATGTCGTCTCAAAACTTGTCCTGACCTACAAGATAAAGATCTCAGGCGCTATGATGTAATGTGTTGCATGAAGAAGGGTTTGGAAAAAGGTGTGGGAGATGTCAGTCCAGGTGGCAGCTGTATCAGACCAAGAGTCTGCCAGGACAAAGAACCAATTGGCTGTCAGTTTGAAGAGGGTTCTATCTCAGACAACCTTCTCACCTACCTTACTTCTGATGTCATTAAAAATCGTGGAAGACCAATACATTCGCCGTCGTCCAGATTTGAACACGAGTCACATGTAGATGAAGATCCACGTTGTCAACCTGAGGATGTTCAAGGAAATGTTTCTTCAAAGATAACTCACGAAACACGAGTTCCAAACAGATCTAATCTGATGCACATGTTGAGCAAGAAGAAGACTGAGAAATCTGGAGAGGAGAGAGGAAAGTGCAGTGATGGTTTTAGTGAACTTCCACATCATAAGCACAAATCAGAGTACCAGACGAGGTTTATAGGCTCGGAAAAACACTTCTGTGATTTAGTGGCGGATGATCATTCCAAGGCTCCTGGTGACAGAAACGAACCACTAACGGAATATCAAGTCAAATACATGAATCCCAAATTGAAGACAGAAGAACTTAGAAAGTCTAGAACGCTCAAAGTTGGACAAGACTGCCAGTACAAATGCGATCCAAGGGCAGAATTCGTATCGAAATTCTCACTGGAGTCTGGAAATACTATTTCCGGTTGTGATAAAGATGGTGGAGCACCATTATCTGCTCAGGGTATGAGTGCGGGTTCAAAATCAGAGGCTCCTGATGATTGCACAAACTTAGAAATGCAAGGATCTCGCCACCACACCCCTAGTCGCTCAGATACGTGCCATGTTGATGGTGGCTTCATCAAGGATTCCTCATGCTATCCTTGTGTGTCAGACCCGTGCTACAACTTTGACAGAAAGTCTTCTTCTCCTAAGTCAAACTGCCTTCGCTCATCCTCAGAGGTCCTTGAGTGTTGTCCCCCACACGACAACTATCCCATCAAACTTCTTGGTCCACTTTGTGAGGTTCCCGAGACGGATGTGGCGGATGGACTCTCCGCCATGTTTGACGATTATTTGTGCGTGAAGCCTCGTTACGATACCGGCAACCACGTTCTTTCCTGCTCTCCCTCAAACTCAATCAACCACGGGCTAGTTCGGGGATTCCCAAAGCATCGTCTTCCCTCGCCAAAATCACCGACATGTGACGTGTACAAATTCCTCTCCCACAAGAAAAACCCACCCTGTGAGAACGTGCTGCAGTGCCGAGTTCGATGTGAGCCAGAACTGGAAATCATTCCTTGTGATTCAAAGTACGAATGTGATGAGGAGATGAAGTCTTCATGCGCCTATAAGAAGTGTGATCCACCTCGACACGTGGACGACTGCCTCGGCTCCCCCTACCAGACAGTTGACATGAAGCTGACAGGCTCTAAGGCTGTGAGGCTTAGCTCTCACCACGAGTGCGACCCTGAGGAACATGATGAACATGAGCATCGCTGTGATTAATTAGAGATTCAATGCTCCTGTATCAGGTTTGATTTGATTGAAATCTATGAATCAAGCGGCGAATCAATCAATCAAACAATCGATCGATCAATCAATCGATCAATCCATCAGTCAGTCAGTCCAACAGTCAGTCAATACGTCAGGCTGTCAATCACCGATCATCCATCTACAAGTCTACATCTGAAAAAGTCTGCATCTACAGCTGAAACCCCATTTGTTACCTCCTTAGATCTGTTTAATCAGATTCTCTTGCCCTATGTAATGGACTTGCACTGTCTCGGATCTCAATTTCTCTTGGTCTAAGCATCGCCATGTAAAATTTCTGCTGGTATGGAACTGCTTGGAGTTGCATAGTCTGTCTGAGACGTCCCTGACATTGTCTTCGGGTGAGGAACCGGACGTTAAATCCTCATTGTATTGTATTGTATTGAGATAAAGGCAGGTTGTCCAATGTCCACATGATAGTCTACTCTAAATTTTAAATGTCCTATAAAAGGAACAAAGCCAACATTGAGATTTGAGAAAACCAGTTGAAGGTCTATAGCCTATTGCTAATACAATAGGCCTGGAGGCTGCACTCAGGCCGCAGAACCCGCACTATGTCTCTATATTTCATGCATTCATATAGGTTATTAATATTATTAAACCCAGTGCTTTGTATTTGTCATTGTTATACTTGCAGGATAAACGGATTTGAGTGGATTGGCCTATGAACTGGAGAAGAGTGCTCACAGCTTCAACGACTTTTCCACATGATAGTTTACACTAATACTTATTACAATAAATGACATATAATAGTTGCTAGCCACTGCCTAGTAGATTAGGCCTACTCCAGCTAATCTTTGATCCTAATCTTTGATCAGGATTAATTATATAACTAATCAATTATAATTAGTCAGGATAGATTAGGCAAATTAGAAGAAGACACTGTAGGCCTATAGGTCTCATGTAGCCCACTGTGTAGCCTAATGTTATCAAAACCAGTTGAGTAGGCCTACCGAATAAACCCACTTTAAGTTTTTTCTATTAATGTTTTGATTACTGTGTGTTTTTCAAGATAGAATATTAATAGATTTGGCATACTAGGCATATATTAGAACCAGTGGTTAAAGTGGGATTTGGAAGGAGGCGGTACGCTAATTTATAGAAAGCGGACCTTTTCATTACAATACGT
>JAQFZF010001240.1:0-14546 GCA_034695365.1 Enchytraeus norvegicus | reverse complement strand
TATCTTGAATTTTATGCGTTCTGGGACAGGAAGCCAATGCAGACTTTTGAGAAGAGTGGTTGTATGAGAGCGATATTCGTAGTGTTGCACACAACGCGAGCCAGAGCGTTTTGTACATATTGAAGACGGACAATGGATAGGCAGACCATTTAGCATAAAGTTGCAATAGTCTAACTTGGATTGGACAAGGGCATTAGCTAATACGATAGCAGAGTTCCTGTCTGGTGTAGATCGAATCTGACGTAGTTGTCGATTTATGGAAAAAAGAAGAACTGCAGATAGAGGATATGTGTTTTTTAAAATCGAGATTAGAATCAAGGATGACACCATGATTACGTGCAGACTCTGTGCGTCTTAAAGTAACACTCTTAAAAAAATTGAAGTGTTTGAAACTTTGATCGTTGTTGTGGGGTACTAATTAGCAGATATTCTGTTTTCGCGGAATTTATGACAAGGCGATTTGCACAAAACCAGGACTGGACTTGGTCTAGAGTGGATGTGAGTTTGCTAAGCGCTACATTAGCTTCGGTGCCAGACAGAGAGACATAAATTTGAGTATTATCAGCGTAAAATGGAGTAGAAATGAAGTATCAGTTAGCAAATGGCTTAGAGGGGTGGTATACAATGTGCAAAGCATTGGACCAAGTACAGATCCCTGCGGAACGCCGCGAAGGAGTGGAAGACATGGACAAAGTGTTTGATCAATGGTAACCGATTGAGAGCGCTGAGAAAGGTTTAACGCGAGCAGAGATTGGTCAGTGTTGGATATGCCGAAACAGGAATAAAGCCTGCTTAGAAGATTGTTGTGATCGATTGTGTCAAAGGCGGCTGAGAGGTCAAGCAGAATTATAGCAGAAACTCGCTGCAGATTCACGGTACGACAGAGATGATTATGGATTCTGATTAGAGCGGTTTCAGTGGAGTAGAATTTCCTATAGGCAGATTGAAATGGTGACAATGAAACACATAACACATTGCTCAGCACATAGCCGTATAACTGCTCAAACACATCACACAATGTTCAGCACATAGACGTATAACTGCTCAAACATGCCACATAATATTCAGCACATGGCCGTATACCTGCTCAAACACATAACACATTGTTCAGCACATAGCCGTGTAACTGCTCAAACACTTCACACAATGTTCAGCACTTATTCGTGTAACTACTCAAACACATCACACAATGTTCAACACATAGCCGTATAACTGCTCAAACACATCACACATTGTTCAACACGTAGACGTATAACTGCTCAAACACATAACACAATGTTCAACACATAGCCGTATAACTGCTCAAATACATCACACAATGTTCAGCACATAGACGTATACCTGCTCAAACACATCACAGATTGTTCAACACGTAGACGTATAGCTGCTCAAACATACCACATAATATTCAGCACATGGCCGTATACCAGCTCAAACACATAACACATTGTTAAGCACATAGCCGTGTAACTGCTCAAACACATCACACAATGTTCAGCACTTATTTGCGTAACTGCTCAAACACATCACACATTGTTCAACACGTAGACGTATAACTGCTCAAACACATCACACAATGTTCAACACATAGCCGTATAACTGCTCAAATACATCACACAATGTTCAGCACATAGACGTATAACTGCTCAAACACATCACACATTGTTCAACACATAGACGTATAACTGCTCAAACACATCACACAATGTTCAGCATATAGCCGTATACCTGCTCAAACACATCACAGATTGTTCAACACGTAGACGTATAGCTGCTCAAACACATCACACAATATTCAACACATAGCCGTATACCTGCTCAAACACATCACACATTGTTCAACACATAGACGTATAACTGCTCAAACACGCACACAATGTTCAGCACATAGACGTATACCTGCTCAAACACCTAACACAATGTCAATGGTTACTAGTTTATCTACGGACAGACATAAGATGATCTATTATAAGGCCGTTATGATAGTTCTTTGTGCACCAATTCGTTGCCTATTCAAACGTCATTGAAGAGGTTCAATCATAGAAATTCAAACGATTGAGATCAATTGACAATGCAGATTCTTGCTGGAATGTTAATTTGTGTCGTATCCAAGTTGGAAAAGATATCTAAATGTAGAGTAATACAATTTTACCATCCTTGTCATTCGAGCAGTACGCAAAATTGAATAAATTATTATGCCCTCAAGAATTAGCAGATAGACTACTGCAACTTCTCACCTCTTCGATGGTCTCGAGGAAGCTCATATCGTAGGTCTCATTAGCGGCAGCGTCGTCCAGATGTAGGAAGACGATCTCTAGGTTGGTGGTGATGACGGTACAGTTGGAGTACTGCCTGACGTAGGACTGGTAACGCGAGTACGGACTAGAGTTGTCTCTCTCTGTGTAGGTCAGCTTGCGTGATGAACCCTCACATTCTGTAGCAACAATACAACACAATAAGGACTTCACGTCCGGTTCCTCACCCGCAGGTGACGTCGGTGACTACGACGTGTACTAGAGTACTAGTGTACTTGTGTACTAGAGTAGCACATTCAATTAACGGTTATTTTGCATAACAGCCCATTGAAAAATTAAATATGTATATATTGCCACATTTTAATGCGATCGCAGTACTTTAGTAATTACGTCAGCATGGACATTTTTGCGTGAGGAACCCCATTGATGTATTAGACTATACCAGAAGAAATGAAATGCTACGTTTTTTTTCATCAATTAATGTTTCCACAGATTATATGATTTGCCGTATCTGTATTTCTGGTTACCATTCAATTGGTGAAAAAAGTTATAATAGTAACAAATTGTACTAACTTGAGAATCCTTTGTCGAAACGTAAGCCTATAAACTTCGCTTCACAAGTGTCATGTATTGCATAAACTATACTGCTCTGTTCTTACCTTTTGCAAATGGGTTGTGTCTAGTTGCGTCGATTTTCAGAAACAACAGAATAATAATCCAAACAATACCGAATAAATACATCACAGTCATTTTATCCATTCCGATGATTCTACGACATTCACTTTCATTTATTACATAACATTTATATATGCAATGTTTATTGTACTAAACTTATCTTAATAACGCTGTTCAAATTCTTACACTGTTACATTGTATTGCGATTTCTAGATATCTTCACTATTATGATACTCTTTATCTATCTATTGACGCTTAAATCACAAATATCCGTTTCAGTGTGTAGAAGCTGAGAATTAAGTACGCACTGATTACAAGATATACACACTAATATCGTCCTGTTAGACTTAACATTACTAAACGACGTAGGCTATTTGTTCATATTTAATTGCATCCCCCTGCCAATTAGCGACAGCTGAGAGCTTGTACTACATGGGGCCACGGGTGGCCTATCAATTATTCGTGTTTCCTATGCGGATGTGAAAGGTTTCAAACCCTGCCTCATCAATTGTACAGGATCTGTCAATAACCCTTTCAACTCTTTACTATAAGGTTAATATAGCAATTTTTATAGTATAATGCGCAGATTCAATATATCAGAACACCATTTTCGATATGATATAATTAACATCTCTTAAAAAGGTATTTTGTGATTAAAATTCAACTTGAATTTGTTATTACAAATTTCTATTAAATTCTCAAAAGTTAGTATGTAGTGTGATGTGGGTGTAAACACAGGTCTAATAAACTTACTACACATTGTGGGTGCTCTGACAAATGACAGGTCCAAGGCGAAAATTCCATTTGCTGTCGTATTTTGTAAGACCAGCCGAAGCATAATATCACACTGTATGTGATATGTGATCCACAGAGAATATTAGTGAATGTCATGCTGGGGATGACAAATGGAAAAGCAAATGTAGATTAAAATGTACTAAAATGTAGGCTTCGTATGTAAATGTACTATTAAGCAATATGCCATTTGTTTGAATTATTTGTATTTTCTTTAATTTCTCGTAAGCTCCCAGGACTGGTTAGCCTAATCGACGCCATCTTGTCTGATATGTAGGAGGCCGTGGATTCGGCTCCGTATCTGATCTCATCCTTCGATGGGAATGCAGACGTCAAACATATTTAATAATGATTGCATTTGATTGTGTTCTACCCTGACAACATTTTGTAAGAAACAAACGTTAAATCTTGATTAGTGTTAGCTATAAAACGTTATCTCTCATTCGAGTTGGTTCGAGAAAATTGAGAATTCATCCCACCGACAACTGCGCGTGTTCGTAAGAGGCGTCTGAAGTACATACGGCAGCGGAGAGTTGATGGCCATGTTTAAGAAAAGCCGGATTTAATGGCTATCTGTATGAATTTATATCACCTACTCAGTGAGCCAGTACTCGAACACGGATCTCTGGAGAGCTAGCTGAGCTCGCTATCCATCTCGCCAAACATAAAACTACTCAGCGAATAACAGGATAATAAACGCGTTGTTTTGCTAATTCGTACCTCCATTTATAATTACTAAGCTCAGCTAATGAAGCTATTAATTACTGGCTAATGCCTTTAATTAGTAGCCTATCATAGGGGCTGAGTTATTAGATCAGTCGAATGCTCCTGTAACAGCCTACATGCACCATAGTGACAAGTTGACTTTCAGCAGAAATTATGTTGGATTTATTGACTATAGCTGTTGTTTTTCACTTAATTTTATTCCAATAACATGGTCTTGACGTTAGGAGGTTGTACTATTGGGCCTGATATGAAATTAGTCTACAATTTCTGACAGAGTAGCAATATAAGAAACAAAGCAGCAACATCTACAATAATAAAACCGAAACCCACTTAAATGAAACAGTGACACACAAAGCAACTACAAAAATAACGCAACAATAACAACTAAACAAGAAAAACAACAAAACATCGATAACAACATCGACAACATCGACATCGACAACATAGATCCATTCAGATAATCAAATTCTTGTAGATCCGTGGCCCGTTGCTATGGACGCCGTGGTTGATAGTTACAGATTCAATGATAATGATAATTATAATGATAATGAAAATTATAATGATTCAATTCAATGTCATACACACAGTTTTTATCATAAAATAATTATTTTCAGGAGTTTCACACACATTTTAACCACGGAGTCATATATGGAACAGTTAAAACACCTGTACCAATAAATGTAATTAAATATAAACCAACGAAATCAACCCATTTGGTCGAAATAATAGAAAAATGTGCTGTTTCCTTGTATTTATATGCTAAGACTAGTGATTTAACCAACCTGAGCTATGACCTAGATACCACGGAGCATGCGCAGTGGACAGTATTTTTATTGTTCGAACTAGGCTATTGAAAGCATCAATTGCCGGATACAGAGGAATAGTGACTGATCCAGGCTAATATAACTTAATGTATGCATAAAGTCGTCATACTACTTACTCATAATAAAACGGATTGTGCCTCTTGCATCAGCATTTATTGGTCATACTGTTATCAGAAATAAACACGTAGTTTCGTTTAAATAGTCAATATCAATATTTGGACATTTATTAATAATTTTTATCTGTGCTTTTTCATCAAATTTGGTATGTAATCATGATATGCTCTATTGACAATGAATTAGATCATCCATACAGCCTTATTTATTTAAGCTGATAACTAAACAGTGCAGAGTTGCGATCAATCTCTCGCTGTGACTCGATGTGGACACACAAGGAAGAAGGATCTCTCCACTGTCTTCGCTGAAGAACAGTGAAGAGATAAATATAAATAGATAGAAAATAAAGATCTCTTCTTCTTTGCTGCATCTACAGACTGCTTCCAAAGATCAGTCCGATCTTATCGATCCACGGCATTGATTGTTTACCGCGACGTCTAGTTCCGGAAACATCTGGGCCGGTAACAGACCAGTGACGACAACATTTTTTGAAGCTTAATGTACACCGTGTTGGGAAAAAACCGAGAACACTCTATGTTTCTGATTTTTCTACAAAAGTAATATTGTGTTTTCTTTGACATTTGGCAAAATCAACAGAGGCCAATTTGTGATTTATATATTCTCTTGAAAATTGCAAGGGAATTGGACGCATAATCGCTGAGATATTGCATATGTTCGTGGCTCCTAGTAGGGTATCGATTCCCAATATGAACAGAACAGCACATAGACCGAGATCGTCACGTTATTAGCAATAAATTTTCCAAATTGTAAGGTGATTGAGCCATTTTGATGTAAGTGAAACTTGATTCAATTTACAATATATCCTTCAAATTTAAGCAATATCGTGACAAAATTTGCAAAGTCATCATACTTTGTATGAGACCCCTACCCATAACTGTGTGTCAGTATAAGAATCAAGCCTAGAATGTCTATCCTGTAGCCCACCAAATTAAAGACAAATATTTTTAAGGAATGAGTCAGCAAATTTAATAGAATGTAATGAAACCTTCATAGAGCCACAGCGGTATAGAAGTCATGTAGTTATGAATATAATGACAACATCGAGGAATATAATAAATACTTTGTGAAACAGGAAATTATAAATGAACCTTCTTGTTGCCTTCCTCCACCTATGGCGAACTAAGAAGCGTTGCGGAATAATACAAATAATTACTTTTTACGCAATACAATAAAGGTTGTGTGCCATATTCGTTACCGAACGTAGGCGCGGAACTGATCCCGATCCTGAGCGATTGTAGCACACAGGTGACATAGTCATTAATCTGACGGTGAGATCGCCCCACTCTAGACAATCCAATTTTGAGAATTGGATCATATACGCCAGACCTGTGGTAACCTTCGCAATCTTCCGAAGTAGTCACCTACTACGTTCCAATTACTTCCAATTAACCTACCCCCGAGAGGCATAGAGGGCTTGGTTGGCCCGTTGTTCATCCGAAATTTTACTCTCTGATTGTTCGACCGGGAATTGAAACCCGGACCTTATGCGCAACAGTCGGGACAAACTGGCCGACGCGCCAACCAACTGAGTTATAGAGACGTACACAATACAATACAATAAGGATTTAACGTCCGGTTTCTCTCCCGAAGGCGATGTTAGGGACGTCTCAAGCAGACTGTGCTATTGCACGCAGTTCTAACAGTGTGTGGCGGAAAATAAGAAGGGAATCACCCCTATTGTGCCTTGATGAGAGCAGCTGAGAGGAATGAAATGAATGTTTGTGTTTACAATACAGAAAATATTGCACTTTCCCTACCAGGAGCAAAGCATAGTTATCTTACGTGTTATGGTGGATATGGTAGTTATCACTACTGCAGCAGTGATAAACGATTTAGACATCGCGTCGTCCACGGTTGCTAAGCTCTTGTTAATATTCTCCGGTCAGTGTACGCGGATAACTTGATTTGTTCTTTAAAAAGTTCCGTATAGGCGACAGAAGTAAAATTCACACCAGAGTAGAATCTAAACAATTTGAAACGATAAGAAAATGGTGAAGAAACTAACAACAAGCGCCCTGCTCCTAAGTGTATTGAACTGCAGAGTAATTTTTCGAGTGAAAGCTTCACCAAACAGGAACCCAATCATTTGCACCGCTGCTCAAGTGTGTCGAGTCGTCTTGAAGACAGCGATGCACTTCTGACCTTGACGTTAACATAATCACTGACTTCGTTTATAATCGGAATCCGCTAGACCGATTTTTACAGAAGCGGTTCAAAACGAGGATTCACCCGTCATGTAGCATTCGGGTCTCGTACTTAGCATAAAAGGAAAAATTGAAAGAGAGAGAGGAAGGGAGAGAGGGAGAGAGGAGAGGGAGGAGAGAGAGAGAGCGACAAATGAAAAAGTTCAAAGCAAGAGCGATATTGTTTTTTTAATAAAGTAGCATGTACGAATTTATGTCAATATTTGCATACCACACGTACAGTAGTTCACATAATATCCATTACTGCGCTGCAGGGCTACGTGATTGGCCTAACTTCTAGGCGCACATTCCTACCTAAATACCTACTGATTCAGAGAAGCGCATTGGGATCCTGCATAAGAAGGTATAACTAAACATCTATATGACTACATTAGTTCACCACAATTCTATTATTACTGAGTTCTTTTGCTTACTTATTAATTTATTTTAGCTTTCCTGTAGTAGCGAAACATGCAAATCAATCAATCAATTAATCAATGCGAGTTTTACGTCTGTTTCATAATCAGACGATGAAATCAATTATGTCCCCACCAACATGAAACTTTGAATTACCAAAACTGCAAGAGAAGACTATACTACGCAGTTTGCCATTTAAGAACCCTTTCTATCGGTTGACTGATTCCAGCATTAACTTATATGACATTGTATTGTACATTGTACCTCCGATTGTATCGCTAATTTTACTAGATTGAGCGTTTAATCTCATCAGTGAGACAGCGTCTTCCGCGAGATTCTCTTGTCGAAATGTTTCATTTGTTTCGAATTTCTAGTACCGGAAACAACGAAATCATAACTGAAGGAAGCCTCAATGATAATTTGATATATACGGAAAATGCTTCCTGATGTTTCCAGGCATCGTGTAAACAATCCGGTTAAAAATAGAGCGAGAAACAATAGATCACCTGACGTGAGGCTTAAAATAACCAGAGCGTTTACTTAGTGGTATCTTGTTACAGTAGTGTTACTTAGTAGTAGGTTATCATGTTAAAATAGCGTTACTAAATAGTATATGTTGCAATAGCGTTACAACAAACTTCTATGTAACCCCAATGTCTCACTTATACATAGTCAATCCTTTCTTAACTGTTTGACCGACCAGCGTAAAATCTGTAAGCTTAGTTTAAAAAGGTTAACGTCTTTTTCCGTATGCAAGGATACTGTCAGAGATGGACTCGGCTGGGAATCAAACCCGTGGCTTCCTACTTATTAGCAAGCGTATTAACTAGCGACTTGACCAACCAATCGTATTGTTGTATTTTTGTATTGTTGTATTGTTGTATAGTCACCTAGTGAATTTGACTCTGTCAATTATCACCCTGTGAATTGTCAAATTGTCCTGTAAATTGTGTCCATACTAAATTTGACATCTATCACACCGAGTACTCTCTGAATGCGGAAATCATAGAAATTTATTCGAATGATCGAATGTGTTTTCACTACCGCTCTACAAATATGTGTAGGAACCTGTGCCCAGGACTTTCTCCAGGCTGAGATGTGAGATCTCGTGTACCATGTTATAATAAGTATAAATGTGTTTCCTGATATCGCCGGCGGCTGATGAACTGGACGTTAAACCGCTTTTTTAATTTGATTTTGATTTGCTTACAGGTTTAATTTAAGTGCCTTAAATATTTCTAGCATCATAGGCCCTACAATCTGGAATGGTCTTCCAAAGGAACTGATAAATCCTGATGGGCCCCTGTTAACTTTTTATCGAAACGTATGAACCGTGCTGTTCAAACTATCAATTAATCAATCAATTAATCAATTTAACGCTGGTTGTCCAGTTCCTCACCCTCAGGCGAGCGATGTCAGCGACGTCGCATAATAGAAAGAATAAACAACAACGAAATAGTACACTCTCATAATGATGATGAGGAGGTAGAAGAGATTACCTATGCCTATTACCTGTCCAATGCATGCGTTGTGCTCAGCCTAAGCATTGCAAATAACTTGGTTTCTGCATCAGTGATTAATGTGTATTCACTCGACAGCATTTCATTAGTCAGCTGCAGTCGAGCTTATGTAGAAAGTATTGCAGGTAAACTTGTTACATGCCTATGCTGTGAATGTGCTTCATTGGCGCGCGTGTGTACGTTTTTAAAATTTTATCTTGCTCTAAATAGGCTCCGGCAGAAATTGAGAATTGAACAACCGAAAGCTGCATGTGTATCGTAGGAAACGACTAACTCAGTAATTGAGGAAGTACATGGTGACCAACCTCAAACAGCAAAATTATCTTCAATAGAATCTGGCTTTCAAGCTATATACAGGGTGTGTCAAAACAAAACAATCCCCTAGCGAAATCTCAATAACTTCATCAAAACTAGAGATTTTTCCAAAATAGTTTACAGACTTCTAGAGGAGGATTTTTGACATCTACCCTCGAAATTTAGTCGAAAAATATTTATAAATAAAAAAGTTACAGAGTTTAAACTCTACGAAAAAAAACAAAAAACAAAGCTTATTCCAATAGCGGTTGCCCAAGAATGGATCGAGCAGCATCGTTCGGAGTTCGTCAAGAAGTGGCTACCAAATTCACGTCACATCAAATGTCTCGACTAACCATGTCTGGGGAATTTTTTTTTGGTGATACAAAGTGTTCATTTCTGAAAGGCTCGGAGTACTCCATCAGGAATGGAGAGCAAAAAAGAAATTGCTCCACCTAGCGAAATAATATGTCAAACATGTGTGGTAGTCACGTGTAAAGCAATTTGCGAAGAAATGTTTCCTCTTAAACCAACCCAGAAGGCTGAAATCAAGAAGGCTGTGCTGGAGGCTATCTGGAAAGACTTGCCACAAGAGGCCATCGACCAGGCTGTACTAGCATTCCGGAAAAGGTTACAGGCGCGCATTCGAAGAGATGGCGGTCACTTTGAACACCTACTCATATAGAATCGACACCAGCAACAAACGGCCATCTTCAAAGCCACAATTCAATAATAAAAGAATGAATGCCTGTTGAATAAGCTTTGCTAAATTGTTTTTTTCGTAGAAACTCTGTAAATTTTGCATTTAGAAATATTTTTTTGATTAAAATTGCAGGGTAGATGTTAAAAATCCTCCTCTAGAAGTCTGCAAAATATTTTTAAATAAACTTGAGTTTTGATGAAGTTATGAGATTTCGTTAGAGGATTGTTTTTTTTTACTCCACCCTGTATATACAGGGTGGGGCAAAAAAAACAATCCCCTCGAAATCTCAATAATTTCGTCAAAACCCAAGATATTTTTTTATATTTTACAAACTTCTAGAGGAGGCTTCTTGACATCTACACCGCAAATTTGGTCGAAAAATATTTATAAATGAATAAGTTACAGAGTATCTACGAAAAAATCGAAAAAAGCAAATTAACAAGGCTTATTCATATAGCGATGGCGCAAAAATCAATCGAGCAGAATAGTCCGGAGTTCGTGAAGAATGATGAGTGGCCACCAAACTCACATGGCCTCAAACATCTCGTCTAGGGCTCTTTGCTTGATGTGCAATGATGTGCAGAATTATTTACTCCAAAAACAACCAACAAGGCCGAGCTCAAGTCTGTGCTGCAGTATTTCGGGAAGACTTGCCACAAGACTCACAAGAGGCTGTCGACGTGGCTGTACTTAGTGTACTAGCATTCCGGAAGAGCTATTCGAACAGGTAGTGGTTGCTCCGAACACCTACTCAAATAGAATAGGCACCATCAATGAACGGACTACTTCCGAGCCACAATTCAATTAAAAAGAAAGAATTCCTGTTGAATAGGCCTTGTTAATTTGCTTTTTTCAATTTTTTTCGTAGAAACTCTGTAACTTTTTCAATCATAAATATTTTTCGACCAAAGTTGCAGGGTAGATGTCAAAAAACCTCCTCGAGAAGTCTGCCACATATGTTCAAAATATCTTGTGTTCTGACGAAGTTATTGAGATTTCGCTAGGGGATTGTTTTTTTTTGCCCCACCCTGTATATAACCTTATATATCTCTATCTCTTGTGCATTGCCAAATGGCAGGTCCAAGGTACAAATTATGAAACACAGTGAGCTATTACGCTCGCTAATGAGCACTCCATCGATCACCAAGTTGATCCTATCAAAAAGGTCATGCCTTTACTGCACCTAAAACCTATTTATTGGGAATAAATATTCGGACTTCCGAGGTGATTTCTCATTGCCTTTTCAGTATGAAATTATCTGAGTTAATAAGCTTTTACGAAACATGTGCAGTTTTCAGTTGATCTATTCTCAAGTTTCCCGGATTCAATACGGGAAACTCTTAGGCCTAGTCTTTTCACCGTAATCCATTTTCTAACATTGAGTTTTCCCAAACTTAATTATTGCGCCAACTCTTTTAAAGCCGACCCTTCTTCTACACAGGGTGCGAATTGATGAGTGTTATCGGGTGAGGGAGTTGAACCCCCAGTTCATTTTTCACACACCCGGGACCCCAGTTCAGATTAAAATTAGAATTGGGGGTCAACTCTGACCTCCCCACCCAGTTGGAATGCCTAGTTGACCTCCCCTCTATTTTTGTATTAATGCATGTTTTCTGCATGTACTGGTGGCCTCCCTCGATCCAGCTGAAAAATATTGTAAAGGCAATTGGCTCATGATATTTCTTTTTGCATATACTCCTTCAATTATGATAAATTAACACGATCGCAGGCCGTGCGATAACAATTTCGCTTTATCGGCAAATTTGATAATAAAGCGCGGATATATTGCGAGAGGAGTGTGCGAAAAATTTGATATGATCCCCCATGTACCTTTTTCACAATTCAGACACTGCCTCTTCGTAATTCGTCTATGACGAGAGCATGCATTTGATCATTGTAGGTATTGTCACCCAATTACAATATGTACTGCAAAGCTACTTTCCAAACACACACTGTTATTTATAAGGAGGAGAACATTTGAGCCTCACTCTCTCTCAGTGTCTCAGTTGACAAAGTAATCTTTCCATTTTAATTTACCGTACTTCAATCATCCATGCTCATGTGTAACTGATGTGAAATTCACTGATAAGCCTGTTTCCCAAAGCAAAGCCGGATTCATTTTTACTTTCAGCAGACCGAAAGCACCAATGCTGCACAATCATCTTTCGCTTTAATGTAAAACTCCTCATGATCCAGCTCTACACTAAGTGACTATTCACTACATTGCTCTGCTCAGCATAATTATTATTGTAGTGACTCTAAAAGACTAGTTGAGTGTAATACATTACTGCTCTCGTACTTCGCTGAACAAATTGGATCACGTAAAAGACTATGTTGAGGAAATATATTTCATGATAACTCCTTTCCCTCGAGGCTGTAGGAGTCTACAGGTGAAGGAAGCCACGATGAGCTGCCACGTCAGAACTCTCAGGTGAATTATTATCAGTTTTCGTCAACTCCTTGCAGGAGTAAAACCACGTGGGAAAATGCTTGCATAATTATTTTACTGAATAAATCCAGGAACAGTAGGCCTATCTAGCAATTTAGTAAATTTTAGTCAAATGTAGAAAGCAGATTTCCATAAGTTAACTGCTGCTGAATTTGTTATTTTTTAATTTGTTATTTGTATGTAGATATCACAATTCTCGTTCCCCAGATATCGCTGACCCTTGATATTGTCAGATGATTGACCGTACAACCGAACGTTAAACAGATCTTACTTGCTTTATTTTCAATATTTAAGGACAATATTACCCAATATAACCTAACGCTGCGCATTCTGATTCTGTGAATATAAAAAATTTTGTTTAAATATTTAAATAAAATAATGTGGGCGTAAAAAAATTATCGTCGATTATTTTTTATTCTAAATTTTCGTCAATTATTATTTTGATCGAATTGGCTACTCTGTGTGTTACTAAAGCTATTAATTCGAGAACTTATATGTTTCCTCTCAGGCTAACTTACAAAGGTGAAAGATAAGTGATTTCTTTAATTCTATTTTCGACAGTTTTATAATGGAATCACGGAATAAGCGAATAATATATAAAAAATATGTAAGTATCATACCTAAATTATCTGCAATCTTAATGCTCATTGTCATAATTGCTACATCTTCTGTCCAGCTGAAGAAGATGTTAATTACATTAGGCCTGCAGCATTACAGTTGTACTCGATTTGAAAGTGTAAAATTACGAATATCATAAATATGTTTATTTCTATTGTCGGATTCTTGCTAATAATAATAATTAATAATAATAATAATAATAATCTAATAATCTCCTAATCTCCTATAATTAATTAATCAAACCAAGTTCAGGAAGAAAACTTTTTATGCGAATGCGAGGCAGTTTGATTTAGAAAGGGAGAGAGAGCACAATGCCAAGAAGTGAGAGTTAGGTAGAACGCGTGCGCTGAACCAGACTAGTTGCATTCTCACCTCAGCCGTACAAGCGTCAGGACGCTGTGATACATCCCTAGGATACATCTCATGTTAGTAAACGATCTAGCAGAAATTACAGAGATTTAGAGTTGGTTTTTCTCATTCATTAATGACGCAAGGGTAGTCTGGAAAGTTTGTACAGATCTGGCTGGACCAGCCCTCGAAACTTGTGGAATATTTTCTATCGATGATATTTAATTAATTTAGTAAGCCATATATATTGTTTGCAGTGCATCACTTAGTGCATCAAATAACAGTGATGGCTAGCAGTGATATATAACTAACTGTATGAAGTAGTTTAACTAAACTATTTTTTTAACTAAAAAAAGTAGTTTAACTACTTTTCTAACTAAAATTAAAAAAAGTAGTTTAACTTTTAACTAAATAGAAGTACTATTTAACTACTTTTCTAACTACTTTTTTTACACAAAATTTGCTGTTTTATATATAAAATTTTAACAAAACCCATAAATGAGCTTTACTAAGCTATAATTTCCACAGATGGAAAAATAGAGAAATGAGCATTCAACCATTCTTGCCTTGCTCACAACTTCGACAAAATTTATTATTACCAAAATTC
>JAQFZF010001239.1:0-14547 GCA_034695365.1 Enchytraeus norvegicus | reverse complement strand
CTTAATTGTGATAGAAGGCGTCTATGATATCTGGTTAGTGTTTCTTCTGAGTGGTGGATTTCTGGAGCTTGCATTTCAAATATTTTGTTTTCTGGTATTGTGCATTTGTGATTGGTCACTATGGTTGTGTCACTATGGTCACTATGGAGACTATGGTTGTTGTTGTTAAGGGTACCTGATATCACCTTTGCTTGAGGAACCAGACGGTGAATCCTCATTGTATTGTATCAGGTACCTGCAGGACAGTTTAGCGGTGATGCGGTGGTTGCTAACGGCAACGGACCAGTTGCTAACGGTAATGGGGAGGAGTCATTTATAAGCACCGCCTTCCACGATCAGCTGATGACTGACATGATGTTGTCCCACTCTGTCAAAGATTTCTGTATCATTGGACCTAGGGTATGTGCAGGCATTTGTTAATATTTTTTAATCAAATGATCTAAAAGAATTGTTTTTGATTTATTTAGTTAATTAACTGAGTAATTATACTATATTGTCCAATAGTTGGCAGATTTTCTTTCAACTTTAGTATTCATTTAATAGCTGAACATTTGTTAACTGGGTTGTCGAGTGAATAATTTACTCGCTGACTTATTGACTTATTGACTCGCTGACTAATACTAATTGACTAATTGTTAATAAATTGGATAATTTATTGGTTGAATGTTCAATTGATTGTTTGACCGATCGATTTATTGTTTCACTGATTGATTGTTTAATTGATTGACTGATAGTTTGATAGATTCGTCTGATGGATTCGTCTGATTGAGTGATTGATTGTTTGTTTGACTTATTGATTGACTGATTGATTGACTGATTGATTGATTGATTGATTGTAGGGATGTGGTAAGAGTGCACTAGTTGACCAGTTTGCAGGACTTTTAGGCTATCATGTGGAACAGATCATGTTATATCAGGTCTGTATCTGTTACGTACAATCTCTCTCCCCCCTCTCTCTCTCTATCTCTGTCTGTTAGTCTGTCTGTGTACCTGTCTTTTTCTCTTGTCTCTTTATATATATAGCTCTTTCTATCTCTGTCTATAAATTTAGTGGAGAGGCTCGTTGGTAGCAGCACTTCTGCCTCTTGGTTGGGACTAATTTTAGTTGCCTTTGTGTTCAAGACATACTGTTACCGTACCTTGTTTTACAAAATAATCCCGTAAAATGTAACTTCGTGTAATTTAATTAATTAAAAATGTAACAGTAGTACTTTAGTAGTAGTACTGTGTTAGTAATTGTTAGGATATCTAGTTATTAATACGGTTTAACTGAATAATTGTTATCCAATGATCTAGATTCTTTAAACAATTACGGTGAATATAAAAAATGTATATAACTAAAACACCTTTTTTTGAACAGGACATGACAGCACGAGACTTATTACAACAACGGATGACATCACCTAGTGGTGACACCTCGTGGAGAGCTTCACCTCTGATCACTGCAGCACTTGAAGGTAGTCTAGCCGTGTTGGATGGAGTACATAGGGTCAACGCTGGAACCTTTGCTGTTCTGCATAGGTATGATAAATCAATCAACCAATCAATTCTAGGTAATCTAGCCGTGTTAGGTGGTGTTCATACCTATCAACGCTGGTACCTTTATCGTTCTGCATAGGTATGATCAATCAATCAAGTGAAGGTAGTCTAACAGTGTTGGATGGTGTACATAAAGTCAACGCTGGCATCTTTGCTGTATTACATAGGTATGATTAATAAATAAATGAAATCAGTTAGCCAGTGTGCCTGTTTGTCGATTTATCTTAAAATAAATCTATCAATAACTCAATCAATCAATCAATTGAAAGAAATCTAGCTTTCATAGAAACAGTTTGTGTATAGAAACGATTCATATGGTTATTGATGTATTTGTATGACAGTACAATTAGCTAATGATTAGTATGATTTATTAGCTAATTGATTGATTGATTACAGGTTGATACATGATAGAGAGCTATCACTGTTTGATGGGACCAGACTATTGCGTCATGACAGATACGAGGCTGTGAAGCAGTCTAACAGTTACACTGATCAACAGATGACAGAACGGTAAATCTATCATATGCATGTATAATTTTATTTTAATATTCTTGGATATACAGGATGGGCAAAAAAAACACCCCCTTAACGAAATCTCAATAACTTCGTCAAAACTCAAGATATATAAAAAATAATTTAAGGCTGTCTAGAGGAGGAATTTTGACATCTAGCCTCCAAATTTGATCGAAAAATATCTATAAATAAAGAAGTTACAACCTTTTTATGAAAAAATCGAAAAAACCAAATTAACAAAGCTTATTAACCAGGCATTCATTCTTTTTTATTGAATTGTGGCTCGGAAGGGGGCCGTTTATTGATGCTGCCGATTCTATTTGAGTAGGTGTTCAAAGTGACCCCCATCTGTTCGAATGCACGTTTGTAACCTCTTCCAGAATGCTAGTACAGCCATATCGGTACCCTGTTGTGGCAAGTCTTCCCAGATTGTCTCCAGCACAGTCTTGAGTTCAGCCTTGTTGGCTGATTTTGGAGTTACACTTTGTACCGCTCAAGTATAGCGCCCAAGACGTGGTAGTCGAGAGGATTGAGGTCATGTGAGTTTGGTGGCCACTCATCCTTCTTAACGAACTCCGGACTATGCTACTCGATCCATTCTTGTGCTTATTCTATTTATATGTTTATTTATATGCTATTTATATACTTTGTTAATTTTCTTTTATTTAAACACTGTAACTTTTTTTAAAATTAATATTTTTTCACCAAATTTGGAGGTTAGATGTCAGAATTCCTCCTCTAGAAAGCATTACAATATTTTAAATAAATCTTTAGCTGTGACGAAGTTATTGAGATTTTGCTAGGGGTGTGTTTTTTTGCCCCACTCTGTATATGTAGTTTGCAATAATTTAATTACAGCTGAAGAATAATGTTATGTTCAATGAATAGAATTGCCTAACAGCACACAGAACTCTGAAGCATGAGGTAGCGTGTTCAATGCTCAGTTTTGGAGACTCATTGAGTTACAAGCTTGGAGCAAGATGCCTTACTCTTCATTGCTGTAATAGCAGCAGTCGTTGTCTATTTGCCAAGACAAGCTCTGCTGATTGTAATGAATAATTTGAAAAAGAATAATGGCTATCTCGGTTGGCGAGATCATTAGCATACGTTGTTATTTTTAATTGAATGCGATAGGTTCTGTGTATTTTTAAAATTTGTGGAATTGTTATAACAGTTATTTATGATTTTATATGATAAAAACAAATATAATTGACTGCAAAGATTTTAATGCTATATTTCAGAGGACTGCTGAGGATTCACCCGTCATTTAGAGTGATAGCTCTCTCAGAGCCTCCTGTGGTTGGAGGCAGCAGCACACAGCAATGGCTTACAGCTGAGCAGCTGACCATGTTCCTATATCATAACATGAGACCAATGCTTAGAGCTGAAGAACTGCATGTACTCTCTCATCTGGTTAGTCAATCAATCAATCAGTGGCTTACAGCTGAGCAGCTGACCATGCTCCTATATCATAACATGAGACCAATGCATAGAGCTGAAGAGCTGCATGTACTGTCTCATATGGTTAGTCAATCAATCAATCAATCAATCAGTCAATCTGATAAATCACCTTCAAGTACTACAATTTAAATTAATAGTTGTATCTATCCCGTCATGTTGCTACATCGGTTGTGGTTTATGACTGGCTGGATAAGTGTTGCCTGCGCTGTTCATGTTTAAAATCTTTTCTAAGACTTCGTCAAGAGTCTGATGTATAATTGATTTCATGGCTACTCGAAATCGTCTAGATTGAAAGAGCCTTGAAAACAAACCACATTAAACCGTGTTTAATTGATTGATTGATTTTTTAAATTACCCTGGGTGTAAACAGCCCTGTGGGTTATATAAAAACGATTCAATAAGAATGGAATGAATCGTGGCCCGGCCACTCGAGATCTATTAGATTGAAAGTGCAGCGAAAGCAACCCACATTAATCCTCTGCAGAGCTATTGAGAGCCTCTGCCAAAGAAAAGAGGTCTCTCGAAGAGGTATCGATTGATTGAGTGATTGATTGATGTTTATTGTGTTTCTGTAGGTGCCCAACATGGCAGCCAGCATGCAGCCTGTTATGGACCTGACACATAAACTGAGAGAGGCTGCTGATAGCAATGTGAGTGTTCAATACAATTTCAATACAATACGTTACACTACAATGTAATTCAATGTTATTTATGCCAGTTTTATGCAGCTTTTCTTATTTGCTAGACAATTGTTAACAATTGGCTAGCTTTGGTATATTTTTATTCTAATTTTTCTTATTCCATTAGTGTTATTAGGATTATAAGAGAATACCAAAATGGGTTAGATAGCCAAGTGCAGTTGCTGAATTGCATACAGCTCTAGATAAATTGTAACACTACAAATCAATTAAAACAGTGAATTATGGTGATTTAAAAGAAGAAAAGCAACAACTTTGACCATTGTTCTGTATTTTAGTACAACTATCTAGCATAATTATTATTTATTTATTTATTTATTTTTGTTTATTTTTTTATTTTTTTATTTTTTAAAGCATCCACACATGCTTTAAAACAAATAGCATTGCATCATAAAACAGTTCAGGGTGGAGTGATAAACAAGTATCCACAGGCTTTGCAGCACTTATGTGGAACTTAAAAACATGGTCCATGAACAGCAGAGAGCATTTAAATTTAACAGAGCAATAACAGATAATATAAAATAATCACGAGTTAGCAAATTGCATATAATAAATATAAAATATTAAAAACGTATATAAAAATGTCTACAAAGCATATGTTCAGAATAAAGGTTAACATCGGCAGTTGTATTAAAAATAAGAATAACTAAAGCAATCTCTAAAAGAACAAACTGTTATTATAAGAACAAACTTTCCAAGGAACCTTTCGGCCATCGAGCAGGATACCTTGCCTACATTTTATTGGAATAAAACTAATTACAGCGGCTTAATAGTTCAATTATTTTGGATAAATGTGAGCATAATATTATAAAGAGCTAAGTTTAACGTCTGTTTCGGTATAAAATGGTAGGCCTACTGTCAGAGACGGACCCGTCTGAGACTCTAACCCGTGGCCTCCTGCCTATCAGCAAACTTGCTACTGACCTGGCAGGCTAACCAACAGCGATAGTTTGGTTGTATATTCATAACATTAGGCTTAATATAGGCTATAAATTATTAGATCTACAAACCTAATCCTGTACGTGCTATACATAGACAGTAGCTTCGCCAGGTTGAGGTTGAGGGGGTCAAGAAACAAATTTGTAGATGCTCTCTATCAAAATCTGGGAAAATGCAAAAGTGGAGTGAGCCCCCAGAAAAATTGTCTTCGCTCAACACGCAATGTTGTTAATTAAGCGATACTTAATTTTAAGAGCAGTTCGAGCGAATTATTTTTTTGCACTCTTCGTTACATTGATTGATTGATTTTGCTGATAAACTGTCTCAACGTCATTTCTGCTGCTTGCTTCTATGAGTCCAGTTCCCGATGACGTCCCTGACATTAACTAGTCAGGCACCATTTATTCACCGAGTTACTCTGTCAGGATTTTGATAAAAACTAGTTTGTTTTCGTTTCACTTCAAGGTTGAAATTGAACAATGGAATTTTTTTTTAAATTGACTAATTTTCTGGATTGCAGTTTTGCACCATTTATAGAACATTATTTGTTTTTTCAGCCGTGTTAGATCCGGAAAAACATAAGAATAGACAAACCAATAACTGCACGTGTGTTGTACGACAGTTGTAGAAGCCAATTTTTGCAGATCTCTCAGAAAACAAAATTATCTCCAAAAAAATATAGCATACAAACTCTATAGTTATATGCCATGTCAGCATTTAGGTAGTGCACCTAGAGAGGGAAATTTGTTTTTTACTTGTCGAATTGCATAGTGTTCGATGTTGTCAAGGACGATGGTAGCAGTCTAGACTCTGACGTTTTAAATCATTTTCCAAATCTAGGTCAAAGTTGGCTCCACTGCTTTGTTTACGTTCCAGATTTTGACCCTGGCTTTGTTTACATCAATCAGCTGATCGTAATGCATTGTAAACATTGAATAAAATGAAGGAAAATAAGTTTCGAATTAAGCAAATACAGTGGCTTTCCCCCATTTATGTAGGCTGGAACCGCCACTAGGCAAATTCGATTAATGGCGATAAATTAGCAGCCATAAGCACTATCGTCGTCCAATATAACACCGAGTACTGTGGGGCTAGATCGATGTGCTTTTGATGTAGGTTAGTGGTTAACTACAGTTCTGTCATCAGAGGGTCTGTGGGTTCAACTCCGGGAGTAGGTCTAGTTTAATTGTGAAAATCAGTATTGTTAATAATAAACTTAATTTCAGCCTATGCCATGAGAATAGGATATCTCTTTGACTCAAATAGGGTATTCCGTATTCGGAGAATATCTAATTAAATAAGTTGATGGTATCCAAGCTAATTAAGTCTAAATAACTAAATATGTAGGCTACGCTTACTAAATGGACACAAGGTAAATTTACAGTGCACTAAGAATTCAAAGAGGAAGGTGCAATTACTTGTCATTCATCACTGCAAATTAACTATCATTCATCCATAAATGACATTCCCAGCCAGGTGGAAGGTGCAAATCCATTTATTCCAAAAACCATCAATAATTAAACTCAAATATCTATGAGGAGGAAAATGTGTATTAAGCTAACTGCAGAATGTAGTAGCCTAACTTAGGCTCAATCAAGAACGAAAATAAAATAGCAAAGTACTTCATACGGTCTGTGCGGTAAATGAAAGGAAAAGAAAAGTTATAATTCTGCATAAATTATCTTACACAGATTAAGCTGAAAGCCATTTGTTTCCTCCTTGGATCTGTTTAAACAGACTTTCTTGCCCTTCTCTAATTGACTTGCACTGTTTCTGTTCCGGCTTTTTCTTCAGTCTATGTATTTGGAACTGTGTTTTAGTGGCATAACTGTGTTCTAGTGGCAGGAGCCAGTGGCACGATCGGTTAGGTTTCCGACTGCGGATCAGTATGTGCGGGGTTCGAATCCGAGGCTCGCCCGTCACTAATGTGACCGTAAGGACATGAAACTGACGTTAAATTGGGCTTTAGCCTTTTAGCTTTAGGGCTTTTGCATAGAATTGCTCTCTGTTGTAGGCCTACAGTCTGCTTGAGACGTCTTTGACATCACCTTATGGTGAGAAACCGGACTTAAAATCCTCGTTGCATTGCATTGTATTGTATTTCTCTTCAGGTATTTAATTTAGAGGTATTTATTTATTATCAGATATTTATTTACATATTTGATTAATTCTTTCTGCTTTAAAACATTTTATGTCCACCTACAAGTTGACCTACTTTAATATCCGGGGCAAGGCGGAGGTCATTAGGTTTCTGTTTGCCCTCTCCGGAGTCAAATATGAGGACATTCGCGTAGAAAGAAAAAATTGGACAATTGAAAAAGAAAGTATGCACTATATTCTAATTGCACTATATGCTTGAAAGTGGTTTTAGTAAATTTTGTGTTTATTGAATTCATTTAAATTTGATAATAATTATTTAAGAATATTTAAAATTGTCTGGGTTAATGAATTAAATTGACAATAAACAGGGTCGATGTTAGTGAATTAAATTAGTTGAAATAAACTATTTTCAGAGATCAAGCCGATGTTTGGCCAACTTCCACTTCTCTCCATAGATGGCAAAGTGTTCTGTCAGGCCTACAGTATCAGCAAACATCTCGCTCAGCAATTTGGTTAGTGTCATTGTTAGTGTCAAAGTTAGTGTCAAGTTAGTGTCAATGTCAGTGTCAAAGTTAGTGTCAAGTTAGTGTCAATGTCAGTGTCAAAGTTAATGACAATTTTCATTATACTGTGTTATTGAGTACCTGTATTATAGTAGTGTATCATTAGTTACCTGTATTATTATAAATATCCTTACCTGTAATATTATCTTTACTGTTTATTACTGTTTACTTGTTTATTACTGTTTATTATATTAATTACCTTAATTACCTGTAGTAGGCCCTACTACTATTATTTGTTACCTGTATATTATTAGTGTAATATATGTTACCTGTATTATATTAGTGTTATTGTACCAGCTGTAAATCAAAATTCAAAACTCATCTATGTATTTAACTCAGTCCTGTAAAAAAACTCTTCTGGGACGTTGTTAAGATGTGCTGCTGTAACTTGATTGATCGATTGATCATAACCAAACTTGTAATATAATTCATGCCCACAAGCAACACAAATCAGTCAATCAATTAATCAATGCGAATTCAATGTCGTCCATTTCATCATCTGACGATGACATCAGGGACGTCTCCTAAAACAATTGAATTACACAAACAGAATTTTCAAATTTGGCAGCCATAGAACAGTGCGGGACAGATACGAGATTAAAGAATATCGGAACCCTCCTCCTTTCTTAGTGTCCACGTTTAGAGCCATTAAGAAGTGACATAAATGCACTAGTTCATAGTTATGTCGTGATATATTCAAATGTGTCAATTTCAATATATATTTTCGTTGATATGCAGGTAGAATCTCATAGTATTCGCCGATTTTGTATATATTTGTACAGGTTATGATGGTAAGACAGACCTAGATAGACTGAGAGCAGATATGATCGTGATGTGTATTGAAGACATGGCTAGACCAATGGGAAAAGCTATAATAGAGGAGGATCCTGCTACTAAGGTTTATCTCTCTCTCTCTCTCTCTCTCTCTCTCTCTCTCTCGTTCTCTCTCATATGGCTCGACCAACGAGTAAAGCTATCATAGAAGAAGATCCTGTCACTAAGGTTTCTCCTTCTTTCACGTGTCCTGTCCGATTCGAGCGTTGACGGTCATAGTTTGTCAAAGGTGTCTTTTTATCGCGGTTCTGATCATTTCTACTTCAACGTTCATCCATTTACTGAGACTCTTTGTATAGGTAATTATTTGTCTTCCTTTGTCACGCTTTCCTTCAGTTTTTTCGCTTATTTAAAGTATAACTATACATATTTCTACTAACATATTTCTCTCTACTGTTTTTCTCTCTCTATGGGGAGGAAATCGCTCAACCCTTTTCTCTCTGTCCCTCTTTTCCTCCCTCTCTCTCTCTCCCCCCTCCCCCCACTCTCTCTCACTCTTTCTCTCTCTTTCTTTCTTTCTCTCACTTTCAGTGTACGGATAACGGCCGGTCCATGGTATATATCCTTCAATTTACAGTGGTCAAACAGGGTGCAAATCCATTTCTCAATTAATATATGGACTTGCACCGTGTTTGACTACTGTATTATTATACTCTATATTATACACTGTAATTATTAATGTGAATAAATCCAATTGTTTTAGTATTATTTTGCTATATAGGTCAGCCTAACTAGAACTTTTGTAACGGAGCAGTTGCCTATGTTCTCAAGAGACCTGGAGGAGATTCTGAAACAGAACAATAGAGGAGATGGCTTCTTTGTAGGGGACTCTGTATGTGTTTTTTCTAAAACAATATCAATAAAAAAGCTGAATTTAACGTCAGTTTCGCCGCCTAACGGCTTCGTCAGTGACGGATGAGGCCAGGACCTATGGAACCTATGTGAACCTATGGAACCCGAGTCGAGCACTCGACAATTTCGCACAAGTTGCGTTGGGTGGGCCTCAGACTTGGCACCTTTTTCTTTCAAAACTCGGACTACAGAAAAATAAGAACGCACCGGTACATGTTAATCGTGTATCGGCGCTTGCTGCATGTTGCGCTCTTTACGCAATGGTACGACTAACCAGTGGGAAGGAAGACTACAAAAAATGCCAAAAACAGTAACTACGAAAGGAAATCCTGAAAACACGTGCAGTTGACATGTGTGAAATAAAAGAAGATTAAAAAAATAACAAAGTTTTAAGTGCTTCCTAGATTTAGGAGACAGTGCACTATGTAAAAGTTTGTTGATTTGTTTAGTACTGATAAATCTATCCCTAGCATATTATCTTCTTGTATTAAAAAAAAAAAGTTTTCATTTCTGTTACTTTAGTTTGTTAGTTTTTAAGTTGTTAAATTATCATTTCTTTCTTACATGTCAATAACCCTGTGGATATTTATAAAAACCTGTCCCTGACGTTGTCGTCAGATGATGAAACAGACGTAAAAGTTCATTGATCGAAAAACGATTCAGTAAGAACGAAGGTATCGGCTACTCGAGATCGCCTAGATTGAAAGAGCCACAAAGCCGACCGCATAAACCTCTGCAGAGCAATTGGAAGCCTCTGCCAAAGAAAAAAGGTCTCTCGCCGATACAAGAGGTCTTGTATTTCTATTTTATTATTTGTATTATATTGTGGTCTTTGTTTTTCGATGTTGCACTATTAAGTCGCTGTCGGAGTTTGAAACGCCTGAAACGGATGTTGCATATGCGCCAAATAAATGATTCTTTTAATCTGTCTTCTTGTTATTTGAAAAATGCCCTGGGTTGTAAACGATCCTTGGTTAAAAGAAATATAAAATTGATTTTTAATGGTTAAAATATATATGTAGATCAAAGTCCGTTTAAAAATCTCTGAAACTCTGGAATTCCGTCTCGCTGAAGGTGCCGCGGAAGAAATTGCATGGAAGAGTTGGAGTGCCAATGATAATGATCGTTGCCACAGAAAACTTTTCTCCCGGCTGTCACCAAAAGATTGTATTACATATATATATTCTTGTTATTGTATTCTTGTTATTTGTATTTATTATTTTTTTAATATATATTTTTACCCTGGGTGTAAAGAGCCCGGTAGGTTTTACCCTGGGTGTAAAGAGCCCGGTGGGTTTTACCCTGGGTGTAAAGAGCCCGGTGGGTTTATTAAAAGCGATTCAATTAAGAACGAATTGAATTGTCGCCCAGCTGCTCGAGGTGTACTGGGTTAAAAAAGCCGCGAAAGCATACAAAATTGAATCTTTGCAGAGTGATCGAGAGCCTTTGCCAAAGAAAAGAGGTCTCGCGCTGAACCCAGTTTGTCTGGCACAGTGTCTGCCAATGCCATTTATAAAGACAGCTTCATCGGGCCCATCGTCTCCATGGCCACGGGAACAAGCTCATACCCACGGGCTAAATCCTGATACTTCTCATATTTCCTGGAAGCAATTTCGACAGCCACACCTGCAGTGATTGAAGTGGAATTGAGGTAGGAGTTGGCCAATGTATATGTTGGCAATGTATCAATGATAGTGACGTCCCAAACGGCACACTTGCAGAGCTCCAAGGCACTAATGTCATGCCGTCGGGACGCTTCCCGTCAGACCTGGAAAAGCCAACAGGTTCCTTCACTTATGGGATCCCGGCACGGGAAAGTGCTCGCCAAATTGTGTCATTCAAATTGTGATGGCGGCTAGTTCTACCTGAACTACGTCTGCGAGAGAAGCCGTGAAGTCCCAGGGCGTCGACTTTTGACTTATTATTATCATTTTATATTATTTACCTGACTGAAAGTAAATTAAGAAAAAAATTAATTAAATTAATAGTTAAACAACGAAGAAAAGGTGTTAAAGAAATGACAAATTACAGAGTACTCAGCAACTTGAGCTCAATTTAAAATTGCCACTTTTCTCTGCCCTACAAAAAAGTTTTCTTGCCTATTATTTAATCACAATAAACGTACTTTAGGTCAATAGTGGTCGAAGTTTATAACCGATGTGCCAAACAGCTAGTTGTTATATGAAGACTTTAACAACATACACATTATACAGTTAATTCATTAGAAAAATTAAATTTTAAATAAAATGTTAACAATGTAATAAATTCATTATTTGAAGGTCAACTTGAAGTAATGAAGAAAGCTTAAAATTGTGTCTTATCCAGTGATCAATCACTCATGAGACCGGCACCAGGACCGGATTGGTACTAAATTTAGTGCATGTGTTTCGAAGAAGACAACTAAGGAAGTAACTGAAGAAGGTAATGTGAAATCCCTTCAGAATCGCATCTCTTCCTTGAACAATGGCAACAATTTTGGCGCTGGCAATGGCAAAACCTTTGCAAAGGCATCATCTTATTGGGTTGGTCGATGGTGTGCTCCTTTTTGAGCCTGACTATAGACTGTCCAAGAACTTGTGTTTCGGTCCTTCCATTCAGTAGAGAACTGAAATCATACACTGCAAGAAAATATGGATGAAGAGAGGTGCTATTAAATGGTATGATCAATCATTGAGTGGTAAAAAATCACAAAAACAGCAACTAAGAAAGGAAACCAGCATGTGTGCCTGTCATGTGTGAAAATAAAAGTATAAAAAAATACCGCTAACCTAGAATGCCGAGATCCCAGCGCCCCTCTCTCTTAGCCTCAGATATATAAAAAGCCATCGTGTCCGTGAAATACTGGAAAAGTGCGTTCTGCATGGAGACCTCCATACCCAGTATCCTGTTCAAGAACTTGCTGATCGTCACGTCTACAACAACAATGACATGGTTCATGACAACATCTAGCACTAGTAATATAAACAGAGCGTTCTGCATGCACACCTCCATACCCAGTATCCTGTTCAAAAACTTGCTTATAGTAACATCTACAACAACAACAACATGGTTCATGGCAACATCTAGCACTATATTACAGATTGTTCTGCATGCTGACCTCCATACCCAGTATCCTGTTCAAGAACTTGCTGATTGTTACGTCTACAACAAACAATAACAATAATAATAATTATAACAGGATATTGGGCCAGGAAGCATCAGATGCGTGTTTAAGACCCATTAACATGCAAATGCAGTGATCAACCATCCAACTTTTTTGTCCGAGATATTAAGCTCCGATCGGCTCTACAGGGAGTTGAACCCCGGACGTTATGTTCGAAATTCCATGACGCAACCACTTCTCACAAATAGTGAATGTCTATGGTCTGCAAATATGATATCTGATTTGATATCGATTCAACAATAAAATATAATTATAATTTCATTTCAGCAAAAATTGATTTCAATTTCATAAAAATTATCTTGTGCATGCACATGCATGATAGCAGAAACAGCCTCAAGTTAAAGGTACTTTAAACAAATTATCATAAAAACATGTACTAATGTACCATCATTCGAGACAGTATTAGTTACCCAATTAACCCATGTTGGGTCCAACAGAGTGACCACAGATTTGCAATTTTGAAATTCCCTGAGTTTTCCCTGTTTCCAGAGTAATTTTTGTCATTTTCCAGAGAACTTTTCTATCATCGCCAACTCGACTATCGCGAAGACTTAAAAAAATTATCCAATTCACATGAGGTCCATCCATGGACAGTTGGAGAATTTTCTTATCTGAAAGGCCTAATAATCCTTCACTGAACCTTTGTTCTAGATCTCTGGCTGTGGCGTGCCCAAGGAACATAGACTTTAGATACCATGTCGCTAAAGTAGTTCAGGAGGAGTCTCAGAATCGATATACGCTGTATATTTGTCCGAATAACAACTGAATGAAAAAAATTCCCAGAGTATTTTCAAAATTCCCTGAGTTTTCCAGAATTGAGAAATTCCCTGAGTTTCCCCTGTTTTCCAGAGTTGTGGCCACCCTGTCCAATAAACTTGAGAATTGACCAACCATTAACTGCATGTGCTTCGTAAGAGCCGACTAATGCAGAAACTGCAGTGAAGGGCTGAGTGGTCTGGGCCATGGTTTCTGTGTACTAGACCAAATGGTCGCTCAACTTCCAGACTTACGGAGGCCTTGCCACTTCGCGTGCGGCCTATGGCAAGTTAGATTTTTCCCTTAACTCTTGCAAAAAGCACCTCTGAGATACCTAGTAAATGGAAGAACTATATAATGTATTTTTGCATTGTATTGTATCAACTGTACAGACCTTTCTCTATTGCAGACCCATCTGCAGTAATCATGCCCACATCCATCATGGCTCGCTTAGCATCTACACCATAGGCACACAAATAATATATAATACAGGTAAATATACATATAAAATATACAGTATGTTATAGGTACAAAAGGAAAATACATGACAAAATAAAGTAAAATAATAATAAATATGAGCGCATGTTCCCATACTCTTGGCCATTATTAACCATGACAATTATGACAACTAGAGACTTACTATCTTTCATGACAGCATAGGGTGCCAAAATCCCAAAAGCTAATGCAATAGACAAGAACTTCTCATCTCGCCTCATTATAGCCTTACCAGTGATGCCACTCTTCAAATTTGAATTAAACCAGCTTTTATCCAGAATCGGCCTAAAAATAAACCAGAATTAAAACAGCTTCTGGAAAAAAATAAATCAGAAAATAAACCAGATTTTTATTTGAGGGTGTGGTGGTACAGCATGCAGCAACATATGCGCTAATACTGCAATGTAGCTATACAATGTCGCAAAAGAGTGTTACTTATGCTAATTCGCATGCGTTATTAAATAAAATAGTGTGGTTCATAAAAAATAGTGCGATTTTGTGACAAAAATTGAGCTGCTTCAAATTTAAGCGAAAGGTGCGCGAAACACTTGCACTGATGACATCATCAAGGCCTCTTACACCACCTGTCATAAAGTCGTCAACTTTCTCTCGTGATGACGTCATATATTGACTA
>JAQFZF010001238.1:0-14547 GCA_034695365.1 Enchytraeus norvegicus | reverse complement strand
CTCTTTCAATGCATACAAATACAGACAACACTTACTCCAATAGACTTATGGAACAATCCCTGCGAGGCGGCAGAGCTACTGGATACCTGGCGGCGAGCCCTGGAGGAGCGCTCCCAAGGACGAAGATAGAGGGTCAGCACCACGGCTGATCCTCGGGTGGGCAACAACAACAACATGTTCAGGTAAGTCTGGGTTTTTTAAAGTAATTTTTATGATTCATCAAAAAAATGCACCATTAAATTATGTTGCGAGTATAGTATATATATCAATTAATTCGTTCATCTGAGATACTTTTCACTAAGAGAGGATATTTTACTTATTTCGCCATCTTTCACCCAGCAATATAAAACGATCAAAGCAAACTGCAAACTGTTTTAATAGCGAGTCAACGTGGAACTGCAGGAAAAAACCACAGGCTTTAATTTGTTGTATATTTTAATAGTTGACTTTTGTACATGTACGAAACAATTTTAAGTAGACAATAGACAGATTGTATGGACCAAAAACTGGTTAATTGATTGATTGGCTGATTGATTGACTGAAGGATTGACTTTATTAATGATTGATTGACTGTAGATGGAGATAGAGGTAGAAGACGAACACTATGTAACAGAGATATTAGATAACACAGATCTAATGAGAGAAGTTTTCTCACAGAAAGATAAGGCCGTGGACGTCGGTGTTCAGCTAGATAAGCAAGCTAAAGCTGTCGTTAGTAGTCATTTACTATTAATAATGATTTTATTACAATATTGTCATTGAAAGCGGATACGAGCAGAAGAATATAATTATTTGAAATGAAAATGTCTCGTAAATTCTTGCACAGAAATCATATACTGGACATAAAACAAATGAATTTGTACGGAACCGAGTTGAGGAGGAGGTCCACAAGAACTTCTCACGGCAAGTTGCAACAGTGAAGAGAAGAAAAATTAATCGATATTATCATTTTATAATAATTTTAACATTTCTAAAATGATTTTGTTACCATAGGTTCTTTCAATGTAGTCGTGTATTCTGGATATGAAATGTAGACATGATTTTAATATCAAACAATGGCTACTATAATTTGTTTATATTCACAGAGCCTATAGACAGGCGCGATTTTATGGGGGGGGCGGGGGGGCCAAGAAAAAAAAGTCAAAAATAGTCAAATTTGGGAAAATTTGGCACTAAATCCGCAAAGTTTGGCGTTTTGCGCCCTCCCCCCTCCCCCCGGTCCCCTCGATTATGCCTGCCCCTCGTTTTTTGCCTTGGCCCCTTCCTAAGAAAATGCATGTAGTTCCCCCCCCCCAAAAAAAAAAATCTTAGATCCGCCACTGCCTATAGATACGGCTTTTCAAGGTCGCCATTTTATAATTATTTATAATTTCTATTTTGTTTGTGCCCATTGTTGTAATTTGCCTTAAGATAAACAAATTACGTGAGGAAACAAAAATATCATTATCGAAAACAAGTGACTTTTGTCACTTACGGTAATATCACCACTTTTCATCTTACGGTAATATCGTCACTTTTTACAGATGTGCTACAATTATATGCCAGATCTGTGCCTGTTATAGATATTTTCTGTACCAGTCTCCAACTCTCCATTAATTACAAACAAAATGTAATTGCATCCAATTGACTGACAGGGTTACGAGTTCACGGGAGAGATAGAAATTAATGTGACGGGTTTCAACAGGAGAAGATGTTCAAAGCCATAGAGGAACAGAAACAACTGATTGATTGATTGATTTGATTGATTGACTGACAGGGTTACGAGTTTACGGGAGAGAACAAGAGTGAAGAGCTTCATCACGAGAAGATGTTGAAGACCATAGAGGAGCAAGAGCAACAATTGAAGAGATTCAAGCAGATCTACAAACAACTCGCTCGTAAATCAACTAACTGTCGCCGTATGGCGCCACTACACATCCCACCTCTCGCCAGGCCCACCAGAACATGTCCACCTAAATAGTGGGCCTTAGGGCCACCGACATAGTGGACCGCCCATATAAAATAGGCTTTAGGGCCACCTAAATAGTGGGCCGCTCATATAATATGGACTTTAGGGCCACTTAAATATTGGACGGCCCATATAGTTGGCCGCCCAGACGGTGGGCTTCAGGGCTTCAGAAATTGTGAAATAGCAGGCTAGGTATTCTGCATTAGTTAATAACAATAGTCCTCTTAGACTGTTTGACTTAGAATCGCTTAGATAATGAACGTTTAATAGGTTCTATGCCTTAGTTAATAAGCCTCTTACATTGGATTTAACTTAGGGTTGCCTAGATAATGGACTTTAGGTCGCCTATACAATCCTAAATAAGCATCTGATGCTTCCTGATCCAGTATTGTTATGTTATATAATGGGCCTTGTACCACTCATATAGGTCGTACCTGGTGATCTGAGTATTTCTAAGGCTCAGATTTATGGCTATATAATATTAGTTCATGTTTTTTGTATATAATTTTCTATACGTTGCTTTAATTGCATAATTTATTATTTATTGCTTCTAATTACTTTTCTTTTGGTTTTGACTGTGCATTTGTTGTTTTGCCATAAACTGGATATAATCAATCAATCAATTTAAAGTCCGTTTCATCATCTGACAACGACAGTAAGGACGACTCCAACTATTTGTGCAACTCAAATAGAATTTGCAAAATAAATATGCTGCAAGAAAAAAGCACGAAACAATTCCGTCCAGATTATCAATAGTGAAATTATTTTGTTAAATCTAGAAGGAAACAAAAGTGTTTTTAGTTGAAGCCCTAGTTGAAGAGATCATCGTGGTCCATGAGATGAAGCCCTAGTTGAAGAGATCTTCCTGGTCCATGTATATGTGACATATACATTTTTATATACGACGTCCCTGACATCATCAATGGATGAGGAAACGGATGTTAACCCTATATTATTTTTTATATATGCTAAAATAAAATCTCAATATCAATCTCCCTCCCTTTCTCGAGCACGTACATATAGAGACAGTCCATCGGGAAGATCCAAGAAGCTTATTTTAATTTTACTGCCCCATTTCCATAATAAAACACAATGCATTATGGCTTTACGTCCGTTTCATCAGCTTTCGACGATATGAGGGACGTTAGTTAAAATGGTTGCTCGTCAAGCACCCATAATTTGAACATTAATTATAATAGATCTAATATTTATTGGATAACTGAACGCCAAAGCGCAGAGCATTAATTAAAATAAATAACTTGATAGAATATACAACTAAACGTAAATACAATTAAACCCTCAAAATTTAACCACACCAGCACCCATGGGCGGAAACTTAGGGGGGCTTAGGTAGGGTCGGACCCCTTAAAGTTTGAAATAGGGGAGTCGGAGTATCTTTAGAACCCCCAAACTTTGAGATATTTTGGCTCAAAAGTGAATTTTATGAAGATTTTCAAGTCAAATTGTTAAGCGTATGATTATTTTCTGTGTTTTTTCATAGGTGTGACAGAAATCAAAACTTGGACCAAGTCTTCGCCCATGCAAGCACCGTCCAAAATAATATCTACTAGCTAGCACCAGCATGTCGAAAAACGTTATGATACAAAATAATGTTCTGTATAAACTTATTTTATAGACCAACTGAATCTGAATCTCGGCACCAACTAAACTCTGTTTCTCTTAAGGCATCAAATCCTTTCAGGACGGATGTGACCAGGGTTTTCCACAGAATTTGTCATCAATTTTTACAGGGTCTACATCCTCTGTTTTTGTTTTGTATGTAGTCTGCCGTCCCAATTGTCAATAATACCTTTGCCGTGAAACGCTCACTAATACAGCAAGCACAGATACACGATTACCGGTGGCGTTTTAATTTTTGTAGTCTGATCTGGGTTTGAGTCCACGACTCTTCAATCATCGTCACTTGAGCCCAGCATGCTAACTACTAGACTACCGCCACCGGCTATTGATCGATTGTATAGCATCTGTGCCTCGTAGACAGAAAACCGCCGTTTCTATTTTACAGCTGGTCCGTCCATGACAACAGCTTTGTACAGTGGCGTCTATCCCCCCAAATATAAAGTAACTCTATGGCGCAAGGTCCCCCCCAATAATAAAAGAAATTTAAACCCCAAAAGTGAAGCGACCGCCTAGAAAATGTGAAAATGTCACTCGCTCGGAGCGCAATATCTGAATAAAGCACGTCAATTTAGCTAGCGAAGCGAGCAAAAAAAATTGGTCCCTTCCAAATAAATTTAGACCCCAGTTGCTAGACTTTCCACTGTACAGTCACTACAGGTGAACTTTATATTATTTCTAAACTGCATTCTCAGTTCTTTATGCGTATAGGAATACTTTATTTTTTCCACTCCCCCCCCCCAATGTCAGAAAGTTACTAGTATTTTCCACTCTCCCCCAATTGTTTCCATGGCGCAGTCTGCGCCATGGAGGTATAGGGATAGACGCCCCTGGCTTTGTATAGAGAAAGTACACTAAATTGCATAACAATCAGATTATATATTGAATGATCATAACTTCAAAGAATGTACATATTACATATTACACCTACATATAGGTCTACTGCAAACAGTAGGTATAAATAACTACATATAGGTGAAACTTACAATACCATGCAATGATTCTTTCTCGTCCGGTTCATCACCCGAAGGCGATATCAGGGAAGTCTCGACTATTCAACGGTAAGCATTTCTATTGTACCATCAGCATACACTTGCCAATGCATAGACCGCAGAGAAAGCGAAATCCAAAACAGTGCAAGTCCATTAATATTAGCCAGGGAAAGAGAGTCTCCAACCACATCACTTAAAATCAACAACCGCATCATTCTGATATATATCCTATATGCTTAATGGCTTATGCTGATTATTATATATCCAGACTTTGATTTGGTTTCAAATAATAACAATAATAATAAGGGTTTAATGTCCGTTTCCAAGTCCAAGGATGATGTCAGGGACGTCTCAACCAAAATGTCAAATGAACATTCACGAAGAAGCCTACAGAATGGTGGCCGCTGACATAACTCGTAGGACAGCAACAAGCTACAGAGCTTCCTCCTTTATATCTATATGCTGCTCCAAACCATAGCGAAAGCGACACTTACCATTTGTGACATAACTTACAATGCCGTTTTCAACTGTAAATTCCTTCAAACCTTTATCAATCTCATTCTGCAATATCACAGCTATATCTCCATCTATTGCTTTCACAAAACAATTATTCTGCTTGATGTTCTTTACCGATACGTGAACTGTTCCTGAAACATGCGTTAGTATACTGAATTTTCCTTCAAACTCGTCTTCCAATATGATGAGCTCAGCCGTTGTCTTGTGACCTGGTTTAACTTTGATGGTGTTGTCCACTCCCCAAGTAATGCTTTCCTCTATGGTCTCTCCTTGAGTCTTGGTAAGTGTCAGATCACGTTTGATCCCGGCGTGAGCCTCGACCAACTCCAGTGGAGTCTTGAAGCTTATGCTCATGTCCACACCAGTTGTCACGGCTCTCTCGACAGAAATTTCGTACACTGACCTTGTCGTGCGATCAGTTTTGAACGAGTACTCTTGTCCAGCATCCGTTTTGTTGGAAAAATGAGTCCTGAAAATGACCTGAGCTCGTGGAGCTGGGAGTGTATGCCTTTCTTCGAAACTTGGCTCATCGTGGTGAAACTTTACTCTTGCCCAGCTGACGTTGTAGTCGAGATGATCTTTTGGTATTTTTGAGTCGTCCTTGTTTTTGGTGATCTCGAATATGTCTTTCGCATAGTTCTTGACTATCTCCTCGAGGTCCACGACACCTGCAGCCTTGTTGAGTGTAGAGAAAGATGCCATTGTATCTACATAATAATGCAATACAGGAGTCTTAGTACAATGCATATTCTGCATAAAGCATCTGTCAATCAAGAATTTATAAATGAGGCTTGCATGTTAGATATATTCAAGGACAAAGACTTCGTTGGCGTTTCTTTCGAAGGGGTATAAATATTTTTCACTTTTTAAACAAATATTTTTGGATCACCGCGAGTCGAGAGTGCCTGTGGCGTAGTGATAACACGGCGGCTTTTGAAATCAGAGGTTGCAACTTGATCATGCAGTCATGACGCCAATAGAGTTTCAGCTTTCAGTAAGCATTGCTAAGACAGCAGTCGGTATGCATTGCAAATAAACAGGCAAAACAGCAGATTTGGTTTCATATAAATAAAAGAAAACATTGCATAGGCAGGCTACATAATTACTTAAATGATAAAATGTGCACAAAATCATCAAAATCTTCTTTAATATCGTCAACTGTTCTTGCAGAATAATCATTGGAAGCTACAGGTTCAATAGATTATTATCTCAGATAGAGCTACGGAGTTGACAGAACCAATGGTTTGTAAAAAGACAAACAAACCTTTTTTGGTTTAAAGACAAACCGCACAACAGCAGCAACAGAATATAAAAATACACTACCAGGTGATAAACTACTCAAATAGCCAACCCCTGACATTGATCCCATTGAAAAAATTCTCACTCGATACCAAAGACGGCTCTTAGAACAAATCAGAACGGACAAATCTCCTTTCCTAATGGACTACAAACACAAAATCAAACCAATCGCACACCCTTCACCTCTATACCCCCTATGTTCAGATCTACCACATGACACAACACATCTGTTTCAATGCAGGCAAATTCAAACCACATTCACACCACAAGACCTATGGATAAAACCGTGCGAGGCGTCAGAGCTGCTGGAGACATGGCAGCGGGTCCCCGATGACCCCTTCCAACCCCAGTAGCGAGGATGGAGGTGATCGGCCCACACGGCCGACAGCCTGTGCGAGCAACAACAACAACAGAACCAATGGCCGCCTCTACAGAATATGCCAAATCACTCGCAGCAGATGCATGCTCTGTCTATTCACCTCAGAATCATCCGTGTCATCAATATCTGCTTCAGTATGCATGGAGTCATCAGCAGCAGCAGCTACAGATCATTTCCATCAGTAACAGCTAGTAAATCAGTCGAGTAGTCAGTTGCCGCAACAAATCAACCTATTTCTTCTGCGGCTACTGTCGATTCTTCAGGAAATGTGTTATTGGTAGCAAGTTTATTTATTTTATGCTTTATTGGTAGCAAGTAGAATATCATCGGAGTCATTTACAGAGACAAATTCAGCTGAGATGTCCGTTTCAGTACGGACCTCACTGAGCTAAATCATCTTCATAGCTACACTGTGTACAGAGTTCACTCTGCACCAGTGTTAAGTGTATCAGCCATCACCTACATCACCTACATCACCTCAAACGCTCATATTTTGTTCACAGGATGACCGGATTGTCATCAGGGATTCTAAAGAATTAAAGGCGGGCAAATCGTCGACTGATGGAGGCAAGTCTCAGAGCTCCACTGTGGGGTGGACGGAGAGTCACAATGTTCCAGTTGGCACAGATGATGGACTATTGCAACAATTTCACGCCCGCTTTACTGATAGTGCCGCTAGAGAACCTCAAGCTGTTGTTACCGATGCACCACACACTTGTGCCATCAGTAGGCTAGTACTGCTCTCTCTCTCCCCCAGACCTGACTGGATAGCTACGGCCACAAACGGATGTACCGTGGCAGTCCACTCCTCGCTCTACTCTTGCTCTCAGAATCCTTCGGCGCTTGTAGAAGACCTCATCGACACTGCAATTTTACCTGCAATTATTTCTTCAATGGATCCGCATCAGGCTGTTCAACACAGAGACAACTATTGAATTTTGGAGGAGTTCTGCTATTTATAGCCTCTACTCTTGTTTTACGATTTAAGCAGATGCTCCCAAACCAGTTACAATTATAGCCCTAACTCCTTTGGTGATCGTAGAGGCACTATTATCAGAGAATTTATGGGCATTTAATAAAATATAGGCGGTGAAAGAACGCCTATATTTCTGAAAGGGCCTACGGTAACAAAATATATAGCCTAGGTTATTTATAATAGGCCTATTAGGCCTAATGATCGACAAAGCAAATTTTGAAAGTCCTGTTCGGACGTGTTTAAACTTGATGAAAAATCATAAGTTACAGTGATTCATTCATTCTTTCTAAAATAAAGTTGATTATCATAGTTCCATATCTGTTCCTGTAGGCCTACTTCTCCAAAACTATTCAGATTGTCCACTTCAAATTAAAATCCATTCACGTTAATCTACCAATGTAGTAGGCTACCCATGGGCAGCAAGGCCAAGACTAACGCTCCTAAACATGATAAGACTATACCGGCGAATACGCTTCCAAAAACTTCCCCTCCCAATTTGCATAAATGCGAGCTCCACTTGAACCCCTCAACTAATCATGACCTGCAAATTCCATGTTCCCTTTCCACATAGACTCTATCTTTTCTAAAATGTAGTTCCGGAAAACATCCTCTCCAATACTCTTTTGTCGTTTACTCAATATATGTTACACAGGCCTATATACCTTATCTTCAACCTAAGGCAATAATCAAAAGCATCAATTAAAAAAATTGCTTTATCCTATGTTAAAATTTCGCATCTGTAATTCAAAACTGAAAAAAATGCTATTTAATATCTTCATTTCAAGCTGTTCTATTTCGTATTATGAGCTTCTTATTTTTTCTAGAAATCTGTTTTAGCCATCGTTAGTCTATTTGGCCTACGTATGACGATTTCATTGCCAAATTGAATATCAGCGATTGTGTGCTTAATAAATCAAATGAAATCAAACTAATAAAATGTACTATAAAACCAAATAAAGTCAAATGCAAGTTGTATCATGGTAGTGATGCAATTTGCCAACAAGTCTGATCAAGCAAAATGTAATATCTTGGCTGTAAAGTTTAAAGTGTAAAGTGCAAAGTGTAAATGTAAAGTCTTGGCTGAAGAGCCTGTCATGCATTGTCCATGTGTTTTGCACGAATCATCAGATGCAATTTTATATGTGTAATAGCTCTTTAAATTAATAAAAATAAACAATTCATTATAGGTTTATTATTCAATTTATTATAGGTTGATTCGTTTATTACAACCAATTCTGGCAATCGCAGATTGTTACAATAGGCCTAGGCCTAAGACTGTGTCAACAAATTACAATATAGGCGCCATGTAAAAGCTACAATAAGATGACTGATTATATTTTCTAATCAGGTTTAGACACGCTAGACTTTAAGGATGGAGTAAACGTGAATCAAATTTTTTTGAGAAGTAATTTCAAATTTACTAATAATATTTGGAGTGTTGGATCCGGCAAACATTAGAATAGTCAAACCAAAAGCTGCGCATGTTTTGTATTAGACTAACGCAGTCACTGGTTAAGGAGGCACCTCAGAAAATAAAATTGTCTTCAAACAAATATGGCATTCAAGCACTTCAGTTATATCCCATGGACCAGTCGTTGGGCAATGCACTGAATGAGCGACAGAAAGCAAGAGAGAGAGAGCGAGTGTGTGAGTGTGTGTGAGAGAGAGAGCGAGAGAGAGAGAGAGAGAGAGAGAGCTAAATTTCTGCTGGTGTAATAGTTAATTATTTGAAATACCGGTAGTTTTCATTAAAAAATAGCAAGTTTCGCATCAGCATTATATATTGACTGATTTATTGTTGACTCGATCAATGAACTTTTTAATTGATTAATTGCTACATTGATTGATTGATGTAAATCAATCAATCAATCAATGTAGGAGTCTACTTGCAGAATGTTTCATCGTTGACAAGACGCGAAAGAAACGATGTGTTATTAATTATTAATTTATCTTATTAATTTGATCGATGAATCAATTTATTGATTGAATATCTTTGTTTAATATTATATGATTGATACTCTAAAATCATATTGACAATATTAATTTGATCGATGAATCAATTTATTGATTGAGTATCTTTGTTTAATATTATATGATTGATACTCTAAAATCATATTGTCAATAAAATGTTGAACATAAATAGGCCTACCTAAACTAACCGTGAAACTTAATTAAGCAATAACGGTGGTATGATAACATAATAGTGGCGTGCCCCAAAATTCAGTCCGTTTTACGGGCTCTTACTCTAGTATTCAATAAATGGCACCTGTTGTAGCAGTTCAACTGAGAAATACGAATCTTTTTTTACATTTTAATACGTTAAATATTAAAATGTTAAAAAGACATTCCTGTTTCCCAATTTTAATTATTTATTTCCATAGGGCAATCATCTGATCAGATAATATTTAAATTCTGCAAGCACAAAAGCATGCACGTCTTGCATGCACATTGCGCGGCTTTAATATTATATAAAATCTTATTTATCTTCATAGTTTTTGCACTCAGCCCTTCAATTTATGTTATTTTTTGCATATCCTTCTTCCGATTTCGTGTATTTTTTGTATATATCTGAAACCTATGTCGGAAATCTGATTCTGACGGGATTTAAATCTCAATTTAAACCACTGTCGCCAGGAACTTGCCAACCCTGACATCATCGCTGGAAGAAGAAACGGACGTTAAATCTTTATTATTATTTTTATCATTTACCATGGACGTCGTTGTAAGACGACGAAATGAAAGTTAAATGGACGTTAATGGACGCCACTGAGGTGATCATGGTTTTCCGCAGAATTCTATCCTTTGCTGAGTGATGGACACATCACTGTCAAAGTAGTTATACAACAGAAAAGAGGAGCTATATATTAGCAGAATAAAAAATTAGGCTAGCCCGCCATAGGCCACAAGCGATGTGACAAAATTTTATAAATCTGAAAACCGAGCGACCAATTGATCCAGTACCAAGGAATCATGGCGAAGACCTCGTTACCCTACGCTGTAGTATCTGCGTTAGTCGATTCTTACGAAACAAGCAGTTTTCGTCGGTCGATTCTCAAGTTCCTCGAACCCAACACGAATCCAATTAAAGATCTATTACAACATTAATGTAATTTCTGTCTCGATATTGACAAGTATCATAACAATAACTGTGTAATATTTACAATGCAATACATTATGAGTTTTCCGTCCGCTTCATCATCTTACGACGATATCAGGGGACTTCGACATATTACATCCGTTACTTAATTTGTTCAAGTTTAGAGTAGCTGTGTCATATCGAAGATGATTAGAGACTGCCAAAACCTAAAACTAACAATAGGTTCTTTTACGTCAGTTTCCTCTTCCACACTGATCTCAAGTAGAACAGTTTAGACTAATCCAGCATTGGAGGTAGGCGGTGACTTAGATTAAGCCTTTATCAAATTCTTGCCCTCCTGAAAAACAAACAAAAGTGGATTGCAATTATTATAATAGCATCATTCAGGTTTATACACAATCGATCCATTATATGTATAAAAAGTAATTAAAGCGGAGTTTAACGTCTGTTTCCGTATCCAAGGGTACTATCAGAGACAGACCCGGCTGGGGCTTGAACCCGTGGCACTCTGCTTATAGTCCTTATACTGTAAACAACTTGGTGATCGCTGGACGTATAGTTTTACATATCGAATTGTCACTGCCTTCATATTGCTCGAAGATGATCACTGATAATAAAATTATATTTCTAGTTTTTGCCTATACGTATGTCCCTGACATTAGTTTGGGGTGTGGAACCGAATGCTAAATCTGCATTGATTGATTGATATAACATACCTCAGCGTTGACCATCAGTCTAATCTTATCATTCTTCACTCGGTTCTTTGATGGATTCTTGAGGCGAGCTGCCACATTCTGTTTAATCTTTTGACTTGACGCCACCGGCTTATTCCGATTAATCGGCTTATTTGACGCCACTGGTAGATCCTGTCTAATCGGCCTCATCTCAATCTCAACATTATGATTATTCTGGTTTGACTGATTTCTCTGAATGTTCTCATTTTTCTGAAGGTCCTGAAGAATTTGCTGATTCTTTTTATTTTTCTTCTCTTCAGCTTTCTACTTTCTTCTAGCGTCAGATACCTTGCGGTATACGGTTAGCCTGGTTTACACAATTCAATAATCAATAAATCAATCAACAATCAATCAACCAATCAATCAATCAATAGATCACTACTTCATTCAGTCTAGTCGATCTCGAGTACACCAACCACGATTCATTCCGTTCTTAATTAATCGTTTTTATAAAAGCTCACAAAAGAAATTGATTAGTCAAACTATCAAACAATCGATCACTTAGGTTCTATGCGACGCATAGCTTAACACTCTCAGAAAATAACTCTCTGCGATAAGCTACATTGCAGGGCTGATTTGATCTTATCAGTGAATTTTTATGATTTACAAATGAGAACAGGTTCAATCAATCAAGGTCAAGGACAATAAATCAATCAATAATAACATGATAACAATATCTTAGAAGCTGCTGAACATACACACAACATTTCCCCAGCAACATAATCGACAGAATAGGAACGATAGAGAGAGAAAGAGAGAGAGAGAAAGAAAGAAAGAAAGAAGCAAAGAGAGATTAGAGAGAGAGAGACTAGAGAGTGTGTGTAAGAGAGAAAGAAGTAAAGAGAGAGAGAGAGAGAGAAATAAAGAGATAGAGAAAGAGAGAGAGAGGGGAGAGGAGAGAAATAAAGAGAGAGAGAGAGACAAAGAGAGAGAGAGAAAGTTACCCGACAACTATAACAATGATGCCCACTATTGCAGCAGCACACCACATCAGTATGGTACCGGTCCTGTCTTTTAACTTCTTTTTCGCAGCTTCCTCAGCTGGAAATCAAAATAGAACAAGAAAAGTCTTTTGTAAATTTAATTCCTAACTTCGAATTTTATTTTATTTTATTTAATGCCATGTTTGTAAATGACAATGGACTAAAAATGATTAAATTGATATACAAAACTTTGATAAATATGAATATAGAAATAAAAGTCTTTGTTTTAAAATCTCTGAAACTCTGGATTACCGTTTTGCTGAAGGTCCAGCGGAAGCATATTGCATTGAAGCGTTGGAGTGCCATTGACAACCGCTTCCACAGGAAAGCCTTCTCCAGCAATCACCAGATATGGCGTGAGACCTGCTACTCAGAACTTAGCTCAGTTCTAAGTTTTTATCTCAATAAATTGTGAAAATCGACGAATCCTATCAGATTATCGTATCAAAATTGGTCAATTTAAGCTTAATATGTGAAAATCTGTGACGGTGTAAATTTTCTAATCTGGGCCTATGTAGAGACACTGATACACAATAATTAATATAGTTTTATTTTATTTTAATTCATTTATTTTGATCTGTAAATCAAATTATATGGCTATTAGCCTTAATGACATCTCAAACAAGAAATGAAATATACTACGATAAAAATGTTAATGTTAATGAATTGTTAAAAATGATTTTAAAAGTCGTCGGTGATACAAAGGGACCTTCTGCCGATATCATCTATGAAGTCTGTGCCGGCAATGTTGACGGGGCCCAGGGTCTCAAAAGCTATTGGAACGAATGTGTAACAATTCATTATTTCAGTGAAATTTTGTAGTTTCTTACAAGCTGCTACTTCTGCAGCTGAACCAGCAGCTGAGGTAGAAGTACTGACGTTACTTGCTGCCAATGTATCTGTTGCAGTGACGTCCCAACTGATTATTATAATAGAGCACTATTATACTATGGTGCTCTATTATAATAGCGGAGCCCAAGGCTAAGCCTAATAAATAGCCCAACCCTAACCTTCAACTTGAAGAGAACCGATAACCATTAGGAACTTTAACACTCCAGAGGGGTTTCCTTTGCTAACGTACCGGCCGATTTCCTTAAAATGTTCACTTAGGGTTCATTTTAAGGTTAGGCTTGGGTTAGGGTTAGTCTAACGCTCACCTCAAAACTAACAGAACCCCAATCCTAAATGACAATTGAAATAATTCAGTTTTTAAATTTCTAGTAATGAAAAATCAGTACAGGTGCATTAAATAAGAAAACCCACTCCAGATCCTACATCTCTATAATAGAGATAACAATATCTGTCAAATAAAAATTGATACAAATCTCCTATCTCCTTGTATTTTACAAATAAATTAAATTGTTATTACACGTTCGTAAACAAATGACAACAATTCAAATATCAACAAATGCATGCCGCTTCCTCCCTTTAAACTCAATCATCCAGGCAGAGGATTTTCCTGTCAAATACTTGTAACCCGTGGTTTCATTGGATGATATAATTAGACACATATGAAACACTTCTAGCGATTGGTCAGCTAGAAATCAGATCTCAATCTCAATGCATGTATTGAACTTTTAGAAAGGCACATTCATGTTTGTTCTGTCATGCATGAAAGAGTTTATTTCTTCGTCGTTTTTGTTCGATTTCATATGTTGATAATGTGAGAAAGTGTACAAAATTATCTATATTATCATACGCACTATATTATTGTCACTGAAGACTTTCGTTTTGTATTTTTTGTCTCCTTTGATGCATGTTACAACTTGTTTCAAATAGCAAGTATGCTTAAATAGGATGGGAATTAAAATCAATTATCTATTATAACTGCCCTATGTAGGCCTAATAGTATGCATGCAAAAAATACGTTCCTTGTGCTATTTGTCTATTCTTATGCTAAATGCTAAACATCTTGGCCAAAGTAGGTCTGTAGTTCTTATTTTCTTCGATCCCTAACCAGGCCCGACGCCAAGAAGGGGGGGGGG
>JAQFZF010001237.1:0-14550 GCA_034695365.1 Enchytraeus norvegicus | reverse complement strand
ATTACAAACAGACCCCAGATGGCGAAATTATTAAAGAAATTCGTAGGGGGTCCATTTTTTTTGGCGCACCCTGTATAAATGGACGTGCACCTTATTTGACCAGTGTTGATCTCTGTTCACTATCAGCTATTGCGTTTGAGTGGACTAGTTGGTATTGCTTGTGCTGTTGGGGACATCCCTGATATCGTCGCCAGATGATGAAACGGATTTTAAACCCATATTGCATTGTATACTGTTTACAGACCTAACGCCCTGATGCTGTACGCAGCCCACTACTCTGGCCGGTGGTACCGTGCCCACGCTCTAGACTTTAACCCAACCACGGTGCAGGTCCTGCTATTGGACTACGGGCGTCGCACTACCATACCAGTGGGTCAGCTTCACTCACTAGAGGGTCAGTTCTGCTCTCTACCTTTCCAGGCTGTGCGCTGCCATCTCACCGCGATAAAAACCCCTCTGGCTAAGAAGGGGGAGTGGCCGGCGGAGGCGGTGGAGTTTTTTAACGAGGCAGTGGTAGCGGGGGAGAGGAGTAGCGGTGGGTTTGTGGAGGGGGTGGTATGTGGAGTGAATGATGGAGGGGTGAGGGTGGAGCTAGCTGGAGTGGACAGGTAAGATATGTTCAGTTTCAGAGAATTAGTCAGAGAAGTCCTTGATATCGGACGTCGTTATATGATGAGCCGGACATTAAGTTGTTATTTGATTTGATTTTTTATGTGACTAGCAGTTCATTTAATGTTGGGTTAAATATTAAATTGTACGTTGAGGCTACTTACTAGCTGTACATCATTAGGCCAAAATGGTATCCAATACACTTTCAATTCGCTCTTTATTTTTATTTCCTTTTTATTTTCTCCAATTTTCTGTTTTTCAATTGATCTACATAGTTCCATGCTTTTGGTTCTATTGTGTGTTTTGCCTCGTGATTTTGAATATTTTGCAGTAACTTTACTATGGACAATGGACATGGTTGACAATTTGGTTGTCAAATCATTCCAATATTGTAAATGGCACAAATTTTAACTTAACTCATGTCAAAAGGCCTAAACAGCACAGCCTTAGTAGATGAAAAGATTCGAGTCCCATTTCTGATACTGTTAATGAAATAAATATTAAATGTAATAAAAGCGCACATGAGAAAAATTGGCCGGCATGAATTAATTTGGATAGCACTGATCTAGTGCAGCCTAGTTTGAGTCGTTATTTATATCTGTATTAATTTATGTTTCATTTAAGTGATTAAGATTTGTTTTAGGCAATAGCAGTTTAGTCTATGTTGCGCTGTGGACTGTGTTAGGGGCAGGATATGTTATGATTGTGGACTGTGTTAGGGGCAGGATATGTTATGACGTCATCACATTGTTATTGTTAATGTGTCACATTTTTTTAATCCGAATAGATTATATTAAACTTCTATTCTAGGCACCAATATTTTATTTAAAACAAAAGTTTCAAAAATTCAGGACACAGACGATGGAGGATGTGAAACAAATATAAATTTTAGGATTGCGCAGGCCGAAGTAGCCCTTAGTAATCGGAAAGATATACTCACTGAGTCTTTCTCTCTCTGTCTCTTTCTCTGACAAGCGAGAGAGAGAGAGAGAGAGAGAGCTAAAATGTTATTGTTAATGTTAATTGTTGTTGTACAGCCACGGGGCACTAGCCAGCCTGAGTGACCTACTACTGAAGGCTGATCTAGCGGCCTCAATACCCGATGAGAGAGATGAGGCAGCTAAGAATCAGTGGCTCAGTGGTATAGTGAGAGGCTCTAAGTTCACCTGCTGTGTAGTCGAATCTCCAGTACCTGAGAATCCTATGCAAGTCATTGAGAAGTCGGTCAGATGTGGTAAGATTTCATTCTTTTACACAAATTCTATTTTGTGATGCTATATTTGACTTAGAAAAAAAAAACTACCTCTGAAAGCATTTTTTATTCTAGAAGAAAATATTATCTTTGGTCCGACAGAGTGTTCTCCTCAGAAACAAGTGATCCGGGTTTGAATCCCAGGTCAGTCAACAAATAAATGACGCCAGGTTGTCTGGTAGGCTTATCATGTACCTGCCCTAGCAGCATTGCCACGCTATGAGAAGACAATGTGTGAAAACAAACGGATTTTATAAAAGGCAACGCCTTTGTGATGCAAGTAACTTGTTTAATTGGAATATCCTGTGCTCATTAATGAACGAGCTATAATATAAAAAATATTGTTAACATCTAAATACTACCCTATATGCTTTGAAACACCTGTATTTACTTTATTTATACGTTTACGTTTTAGAAAGTAAAGTATGATAAAATTTACATGTTGCAGTTATGTTTTGACAGATCTGTATGTATTGAGTTAAGTTTGTTTATTATTTATTATATGACATTGTAATGTTTTGATTTTGATTTGTAGTTGAGACTAATTTATCAACTTCGTCATCACAGCCATTCCGAACCCTGCGCTCACTGAAATCACCCAGCTACTGTATAGGAGAGAGATTGTCTATAATAGTAGCCCATGCTGAGGCGCATCCAGCCATGCTCTATGTGCAAGTGTTCTGCAATGTGCAAGGAATCCTACAGCTTGCAGCTGAGCTTAATGATCCAGTATTCGTGCATGCGTTGCACAATAACCCAGCGCATGATGAGATTGTATGCGCTCAGTTCGACGAAGATCATTTGTGGTATAGAGCGCAGGTTGTGATGCCATTGGTTAACGGAGGAAATGTTGTCGTTAGATTTATCGATTACGGTAACACTGCAGAGGTTGAACCGGAGAGGGTGGCGTGCCTGCACGAGAAGTTTGTAGAATATCCTGTGTTTGGTGTGAAGATAAGATTGGCTGGGTTGGGTGAGGTGGATGATTATAATGTGGGGCCGGAATTCTTTGCTCAGTATTCATCCATTGTCATGACTATTGTCGACAAGGATGATGCGGGCTATTTGGTGAAACTTGAGAGCGATAACGGAGTGGTAATAAACAACTCTATCGCAGATAAGTGTAAACACTCACAGAAATCTTCGGCTAGCCCGGTGCAGAAAGAAGATAGAAAAATCGAAGGAGGATGTAAGGGAAGTGGAAACAAAGGAGGCTATAGGGTTGTTTACAAACACACGGATATACCAACCGAGCCTCTAACTATCGGAGAAATCTACTCGGCTATGGTTACCGTAGCGACTGACGTTGAGTCATTCTACGTTCAGTTGTTAAACACCAGATCAGCAAATCTCATGCAGCAGATAGAGTCAGAGCTGAATCATATTAACAGCGGCTCAGACAACATGGCCGCTGGTGGAGATAGCCACTCGGTTAAAGGCTTTGCCACCTGCGGCGAGTCGGATACTATGAAAGGTTCTGGCGATACCAGGGTCATAGGTTCAATTCCTGATGTGGGAGAGGTAGTAGCAGCATGTTATAGTGTGGATGGAATCTGGTATAGGGCTATAGTCGAAGGGGTTTCTGGTAAATCCATCCGAGTCAGGTTTATTGATTACGGAAACGTTGACGAAGTCACGATGGATAGAATTCGTTGTTTGAATGACTCATTGGTTAGAGAGCCCGCACTGACGTACAATTGTGTTCTAGCGGGAACTGAAAGCCTCGGAGTGAACAAAGGTAAATGGAGTGAAGCATGTCTTCATCCATTCACAGCTCTGTACACGATGAAGGTGATGGGAAGGAGAGGGTCGCTGTATGTTGTGGAACTAGTGGATAGTGAGAATCAAATCGTACTTGAAAGACTTCTAATCGATGGGATTTTTAATAAGGTTGGTGATAGTAGGACGTCTACCACTCCTGGAGCTGTGGGATTTAACACTGCACCAAGTAATATGGAAAATTCTGGAGTATGCAGGAGCAACACTACAGGTGTTAGTGGAAAATCTGCCTCAGTTACTGCAGAATCTGGCAAGATGACATCAAATTTGGATAAGACTGACAGCAGGCCACCTGGAAATATTAGTTCTGTAAAATATGATACGAGCGAAGAGAAGTTTAAGAGTGGAGTTACAGAGAAATCCAACAAGAGTGGCTTATTATCAAAGATGAAGGTGTCAAAATCTCAACCTGGACTAACTATTGGAGATATAGTTGCAGTAGTACACGTAAACTCACCACAGGACTTCTACGTGCAGCGCACTGATGCTCACAGCAGTCAGAAGTTGTCAGGTCTTCTCAAATCTCTTGCCACTTTTGTGGAATCACCACAAGCTAAGATGCCAATTGCTGCACGACCAGGCGCCAAAATCCTTGCGCTGTTTGAGGGATGTTGGTACCGCGCAGAGGTGCTTGACACCGACAAACACGAAGAACTTCAAGTGGTGTTTCTAGACTTTGGTAATACTGATTATGTAACGCATAGCGAGACAAGGGTTCTTCCAGCCGAGTTTGATGTTAATGTAATACCAGCCTGTGCAGTGAAATGTAGTCTTAATGGACTAAAACCAGTTTCAGCTGGAATAAAACCAGTTACAGCTGGAATTAAAGCAGCTTCTGAATGGCCGATGGATGTGACGCAGTGGTTCAAGACCTCCTTTGAAAACAAATTTCTATCAGTGTGCAGCATAAACAGAGAAAACAAAGAGGAAGGAGGAGTTGTGTGCTTGGACCTGGAACTGAAAGAAGAAGATGGGGGAGGTTCGGTAAAAGAGATGATACTGAGGAAAAGTTTTGCTGAAGTAAGCTTATTGAAAGAAGTTAATTCAAATGTGGGTGGTACCTCTAGTGATAGATCAACATTTCAATCTGGGAAATCATCCGCTGTTGATCGTTATGTAGCAACTGCTGGTATGTCTTCGAATAAATCTGGAAAAGCAACCGTTTCTGACCAACATATGAGTACTTCAGAATCTGAGAATGAGGCAAGAAGCTTCACAACATCAAAATCTAATAAGAATGATTCAAGGGAGAACACAAATGCGGAGACGGCAGTATTAACTAGTGGCTATTGCTCTGACAGTACTCAGTCTCGCAGTTGCTCAGTCACTATGGATAGATATGTTCCGCTGAGAGCAGGAACAAGAGTTAACGTTGTTCACGTTGTGTCACCGAATGAGTTCTACGCCCACGTGTTAAACGACGAGTCGCAGAGACAGTTTAACGATCTCGTATTAAAGATGAATCGGTATTATGAGTCAGGGAATAATCTACCCAAACGTGCAGCATATACGAAAGGTATGTTTGTAGCAGCTAAGCTGGATGGGGTTTGGTACCGCGCTGTGATAACTGATGAACAAGCGGGAATGATTAGTGTTGAAGTTAGGTTTATTGATTTTGGTGATACTGCAAGGATCACTTTCAACAGTTTGGAAGATTTAAAGGAAGAATTTGCTGCATATTTACCTCGTCAAGCGCTGAAGTGCCAAATTCTTGGTTGCGCTAAGGAATCTTGGAGTAAAGAAGTGCTAGAGTGTTTTAAAGGTGCGATCACTGATAAGGTGCTATTTGTCCATGATTCCATTTCACTGGAAGATGGCGCCGCATATGCTGTAGATCTACGGAGTGACGAGAAATCCCCGCAGTCTTCTGTAAAAGAAGAATTGATCAGAAAGAGTTATTTGCAGGAACGCCTGGTGGTAGAACCACATGTGGAATTAAAAGTTGAGGATGAAGTTGTCGTATCATTTGTGAACACTCCAAGTGACTTCTACGTTCAGATTAAGAGTCCAGAAGTTCAGAAGCAGCTGTGTGACTTACTCATAGATCTGAGCGAAAGTGCTAATGATCCTACCGCTCAGTTAGCCTCGCCGCCCAAAGAGGGTGATGTCATATCGGCTTTATTTGACGGAGATTACTACAGGGGTGAAGTACTGGCCGTCGATGCACAGAGAAAAACTGTCACCGTGCACTTCTTTGACTTCGGTAACTCCAGTGTGATTGTCCTAGCAGATTGTCGGGTTTTACCAAAGGATTGCGTTAGTGGGATACCACGCCTGGCGGTAAACTGTCGGATATCGGCCGTTAAACCATTGTCTCTGGATTGGAGTGAGGAAACTGTAGGCTGGTTCAAGGCGTATGAAAATAAAGTGCTCTCTATTTGTGATGTAAAGAAATTATCTGCGGATAAATATTTGATTGGATTTCGAGAGAGGGACGGAGAAAGAGAAAGAATTAGTTGTGCTATGGTGAATCATGGGTTTGCTACTCGAACAAATGATGCTGAAGTAGAAGCACTATCAAGAGCAATCACAGCTACCAGTTTGACAGATAAAAGAGTAAACACTGTCACTGAATATAAAGATACCAAGACTTCAGAAAGCGGACTAAGTACTCATGAAAGTGCAGCACATTTGACTAGTAGCAAATCCCTTATCCTGACACATGCAGGGATCGGTGAAAATAAAGATACTAAAGCAATAGAGAGAGGGACAAATGCTGAAATATGTAGTGACATTAGTGCTGCTCAGAACAAGTTTGGTAATCCTTCAGAATTATACAATGATGTTGATGTAATAATAGTTCACACAAAATCTCCATCAGAATTCTACGTACAGATAAAGAACGACCAATCGGTTGACCTGCTCGTATCTCTACAGCAACACTACGCCAATCAACCCTCCATCTCCGGAGATTATTCTCCTTCCGTCGGAGACCTAGTAGCGGCTGTAGACGCTGGATGCTGGTACCGAGCCGTTGTGCTAGAAAATCTCCAGAATGGCCGCTCTAAGGTTTTCTACGTTGACTTTGGTAACTGTGATAGCGTCTCGGCAGGAGACGTGCGCCCCCTTCCTGTAGATTTTGTTACAATGGCGCCAAGTCTTGCCATAAAATGTGAGGTTTTAGATGTAATTGGCAGCGGTGTTAAGGGGGCATGGTCAGCAGAGGCTTTGGATTGGTTTACAATGAACTGTGAGAACGGACAGTATAAAGTCAAATCTGTGAAGAGAAGGGAAAACCACTTTAGTGTTGATCTGATGGCGCTGAGTAGGGGTAAATCAGTCAGGGATGAAATGATTTCTCTCAGAATGGCTTGTCAAAGACCGAATGAACTACCATCGCTTGATTTAACTTGCCAAAGGCAGCACGCTGGTCAAGCAGAGGGTTGTGAATCAAACATGGCGGATGGTTTGACACAGCTACGGCCGGTGTCAGGAGATATTGTGCGTGTGGGCGCGTGTGTGAACCCATCTAACTTCTACTGCTACAATACTAGAACAGGTTAGTAGCTGAAACCATTTGTGCCATTTTGTGGTGTGGCATAACTAGCAATGCTAGATTTTGTTTGATGCATTAGCTTTATTTTACATTTAAATACGAGAAACGAGTTCAGAAATTGACCCAGGAAGTGATTTCTGTGATTGGTTCAAATGATTGATAGACTGATCTTTACACAATCAATGAAAAAATTAATTCTTTAGTTATAATTACATGTCATACTAAGGCAATACTAAATCCCCTTTGTGAATACTGAATTAGACACCGTGAACCATAAAAAAAGTAAGCTAGACTGTTTATTTCAATCAAAATATTTATTTACATGAAAATGTGTTTACCCTTAGCCAAGTTTTTGGTGTGCTTAATATATGTGCCCCAACTAAATGTATGGTTTCTTTTTAAAAGGGGAGGGGGGGTTGGAGCGGCCTCCCAACAGCATTTTGGGTCCCACCTCCCCTCCCTCAAAAACGATAAAAGAAATTGGCACCATCAACAAATAAAAAATTATATTTTTTTGGTTGGTGGTGATCCCGCAAAAAACAATGTTTTTCCGAATTTTATGTTATTACTTTTTTTGGGAGGGGGAGGGTTGGACCCAAAATGTTTTGGGCCATCCCCCAACCCCTGTATTAAAAAAGTCACACATTTAACTGGGGGCACACATGTTAGGCATACAAAAATTGTCTAAGGTCACACACGTTTTCATGTAAATAAACATTTTGATTGAAATAAACAGTCTGGCTTACTTTTTTATGGTCCACGGTGTAGCCAACAATCTCATAATATAAGCTATTGCTTGCTGATCCTATTGAAACTTCCACCATATCAAGAACAGGTTTTAGTGTGTTTAACTTCAAGGTTCAGAAGCACAAGGCTTCTCTTCAAGATGGCTCAACACAATCAAGCACTACCGTCACAAAGATTGGGTTAAGCTTATTACAGCTTTACTCCACACAAAGTGCCCTGCAGTCTATTACAGACCACTGAGTCGGAGCATTCAAGAACAAGTTAAATATTCACATATATATTTTATCTAAATTTGGTTAATAAAGGTGTTCCTTGAAACGTAAAAAATAATTTCACTAAAGAGTTTAAATTGGTACTAAAATTAGTTTCACTGAGCTAACCATAATTATTATTATTAACTCTTAATTTTCTTTGTATACAATACGATATGGTGTAGCGTCAGTTTTCATCATCTGACGACGATATCAGGACGTCTCCGACAGCACGAGCAGTACTAACTGGTCCAATTTAATAGCCAATGTCGATTTTTTAAGCGTCTAGATCTATTTCTCAAGACGCTTGTTTCTAATCGTGTGGTTCCAAGGCTGATCTAGTACTGGAATTAAACCCATGTGATAGTAACCTTTAACGTCTAATATTATGTATGACATACATAATAATGACGTGACTGACATCGTCCATGGATGAGGAAATGGATGTAAAACGTTTGTTATATTATTATTATAAAACTATCATAATGATATGTATGACACAGTTGAGGAGATAGAGGCGCTATTGAAGAGCTATCAGTTAAACACAGCGTATGCTTCGCCATCTGTCAATCAGCACTATGTAGCTCTGTATCAAGGTCAGTGCATCAATCAATCAATCAATGAGGATTTAACGTCCGGTTCCTTACCCAAAGGCGATGTCAGGGACATTCCAAGCTGAATGTGTTACTACAGAGATTATCGAACCACTGGAACACTCCTGCACAAGCCGAAGTGTACTAGTAGCAGTTGATATGGGTTTATTTTATCCGTCTATTTTCACACATGACATACGCACATGCTACTTTCCTATCTTAATTGCTGCTTGTGTGTTTTATTATTTTTTTACCACTCCGATGATTAATTGTACCTTTGCAATAAATAATGCACTATGCAGCAAGAGCAGATATTGAAACAACTTATCAGACACCTGGGGTTGTTATTGTTCTTGTCGACTGACCTGGGAATCGATCGTCAACCTCATACAGTCATGTATGTGTGTTTATGTGTAGATGTATGAGTGTATGCATGTGTAGATGTGTACTAGAGAGTGATACTAGAAGAGACATGTAGAGATATGGCCATTGACCACAGTCATGTATGTGTGTTAGGGTGGCCCTTATTTATATGGTAATAATTGAAAAAAGAAAAAGTTAACCTTTGACCCCTTCAAAGGGTTCCATTTCATGAGAAAATAAATTGGGAAAAGTTTGAAACAAGAATAATAATATTTAGGGGTGGCTCAGTTGACCGCCTCAAAGTTTACCATGCTGGGTCCATAGTGAGAGTTAATGTATTTACAGGCTGGTTTACTTGTGATACTTGAGATAGATGAAAGTTGTACTAATACAAGATTTAAGCAATTCTCAATCAATTCACATCATTGTAATGAGTATGAGTTTTGATTCCAATAAAAAAAGATCTCAACTGAATGCTGATGCAAAATATATGAACCTCTTCAGGACATCATAGAAATCTTGTCAAGTTGTGTCAATTTGAATTATTCTATAGGATTTTTAACACTCTATAGTTCTAACACTCTCAGACTAGCTATCAATCATTCAGCATTATAAATGTAAAATTTTCACAACGTATGCATCAAGCTATTGGGAAGGCTTTAGAATTAGCCGCTCTACTAGCCAGAGGTGCAATGAGCCAGAACTTCACATAAACCTTGGAAAGAAACATGTAGAGATTCTGCAGTCCATCAGATTGATTGCCTTCAGGGTTAACTGTGTTTGAAGCAGCCAAACCTCAATCATACTATAAATCGATTTGGACGTCAAACATGCTTGGTACTCGAAGCTACATTGTGTCCATGTCCAGGAGTTCGAGACTTTGTTCCTTAAGGTTGTTCCTTCTCCAAGAAGATAAGCGTTAGTTTTAGAAATTCGCAATAGTAATAACTAGATTTTGCAATCTTGTAGCTGCTAATCGCATAATGCTCTGACTTCATCCCAACAATCTTGAGCAGCCTCAGCTGCTGCAAGATCATCAGAAAACACATCATCATACCTTTCATGGGTGGCCAATGGATGACTGGTGCCATTGTAAACACTAGAACACTAAGATGTCCGGTCTAGTGATTGAGCCCATGCATTCGCCAAAGGCAGAACCAAGATCCAAATACAGGATACCTGCAGCTGATGTATTGAAGAGGTCGGCAAGCAGCTGCTAGAAATTGGTGGAAGTATCAATACTGTTTGATCTAATAGTATCAAAGCACACTACACCAGGTTGTCTACTTTGTCTCAATAGTCTAGTCTAATATTGCATAGTGCACAGATTCTGCCACATCTTTAAAAGTTCCACTGAGTATCATTGGAATATCCAAAAGCTTTGGCTACCCTATTGTCCTCACCAGAATAGCCAGCCTGTCGACCTTCTCTTTCTAATTATGATCAAGTAATAGCTTGCTGTCCCAGTGGGCAGTCAGAATTGTGTTAGGTGTGAAGACTACTCTGATGCCAGAGGCAGCTGCTTCTCTGAATATCGACGTTGGTGGTAGATGGTTGGCCTGTTCAGAGTCAATGCTTGTGGGTCTTGTCTGACAGTTCGAAAGGCACTGACGACAATAATCATGCAGTCCTATCACTCAGTCCATATCGATCAAGCATAGCACCAAGCTGCTTAGTTATAACAATTTATCGCACTCAGATTGTATGTGACAAAATGATAGATTTGTTAAAGTGGTACTTGGACCTGAAGTTGGCGATAAACCTTTGTCTGAATCAGAGTTACTATCCAAAGCAATCATCCCCAGCCTAGCTGGACTCTCCTTGGAGATCTAAAACAAGAATCACTCACGAATGACTTGTTGTTATATGACAGAATTGCATGAAGTACTAAATCGGCTTGAGCCACCCCTAAATATTATTTCAATTTTGATAATATTTTACCTGAATTATTTATATATATATATATATATTGGAACCAAATGGGGGGGGGGGGGGTCAGAGCACAACATTTTCAAAACTTTATAACTGTGGGGCACCCTAATGTGTGTATGTATGTGTAGATGTGTACTACAGAGTGATACTAGAAGAGATATGTAGAGATATGGCCACAGTTAGACGTATTGATATAGGAGATCAGGTAGCGGTCAAGCTGGCCCACATTCAACCAATCAGCGATCAGCTCCTGTCCTACCCACCCCAGGCCTTCAAGTGTTGCCTGAGTGGTAAGAATTCAAGCCTTTTAGATATTTCTTATGATAGGAAGGCATCAGAGAGCCACTTCAGAAATCAGATTTCTCCAATCAAAAGGCAACATTTTAGGTGCGGTAAGGCCTTTAATGCGATCAATTTGTTTATTAATAGAGTGTGCTCAGTAGTGAGCGTGATAGCAGACTGTGTATCAGAATATATTCCTTGGAACAGCCATTTGGCAGTTCCCTGGAGCAGTGTTTCTCAAACTGTGGGTTGCGACTCACAGGTGGGTTGCGGACTCCCTCCAAGTGGGTCGCCGAGGTCTCTAAAATATATTGTTTGTCTTCATCGGGTGCTTTTGAGTAAAATCGATACCGCACTACTAGTGTAACCAGCTTAGTTAGACCTATCTACAATACTGCCATGTGCAGTTAAATGTGGGATAGTGATAGTGTAACATCTGAATGGATATAATTTATGATTTTTAAACACGCTAAATAAGTCTGAAAAAGTATAGAAGGTCGCCAACTAATTAATAATCTTTTATTGGGTAGTGACCCCATCGAGTTTGAGAAACACTTGTATAAGATAAAACTGCCCGTGTCCCTAGCAAGTAGTTATGAGGTGATTCCGGTGGCCATGGAGACTATGGGCCCGATGAACCCCTGTGGAGCTGATTTCATCAATGGCATCGGCGGACAGGTTGCGCTGCTTACCCGGGATCAGCAAGAGACCTCTTTTCTTTGGCAGAGGATCTCAATCGCTCTGCAGAGGTTTAATGCGGTTGGCTTCTTAATGAATCGTTTAATCCTCATTGATTGATTGACCAATCAATCAATCAGCATGGCTTTAGGTTTTTTCTGTTTTATTCATTATTGTTGAGTCATATTTGTTAGGACTTCATATTTGTTAGGACTTAGGCTCTTAGGCCTACCAGGCTGTAGAGGCAGGGCGGGCATTGGGGCCAACTCTAACCCTGGCTCACAGCCTTCAGTTGGTGCATACCTAATGAGGCAGTTCAACTTGTAAAACTTCAGAAGAAACTGAACCTTATTATGCAAATATATTTAATTAAAGTGGTGTCATGACATTGGTTTTAACAAATTAAAACCAATAAATGGCTAATTAAAGTCACAAATTCAGCACACTAGAGCAAGGTGTGTACTGGACTTGCACTGCTTTAGGTCTCGTGTTCTCTTCGATATCTGATTTTTCAGTGTGCTTTGTCGGTTTTGAACAATTTGCAGGTGGATATTTCGCCTAGTAAGTTTCCCAAATACATCTTAGGATTAGGAAACGAATCCCCTTGTGAGTACTATATTGCAGTGTTTATCAAACTGTGGATCGCAACCCATTGTTGGATCGTGGACTCTCTCTAAGTGGGTTGCCATTGGTCTTCATAGGCTGCTTTTGAGTAAAATCGATACCGCACTATTTGTGTAGCCAGGCTTATCTACAGCACTGCTACATTTAAATGTGTGATTACTGATTCCTGTAACATCTGAGTACGCTTTCTGAGTTTTAAGCGCATTAAACAACTCTGAAAAAAGTATAGAGAGTCGCCAACAAATTAGTTATCTTTTTGTGGGTCGCGACCCCATTGAGTTTGAGAAACACTGCCTTAGAGAGTGAGAGAGAAATTTCCTTTGACTGAATAGCGTCTTAGATTACTATATTTTGTTCAAAGCAGAAAGTCATGAATGTTGTAATTAGAAAATTTTGTAAGTTATCACAAGCAATAACAATCTCTTAAGCAATCTCCATTGCATTAATAGCACCAGTCTGTATATCTACCAAGACACGCTCTAGCGACTTCAACTAGCTAGCAGAATTTGAAAACGAATCCCATCTATCTCATCATGAGATTTTTGAAATTTTATTACCTAAGTTTTAGCTGAAGTATATTTTACAAAAATGAGCAAACTAATTTTACATAACCATAATGTGAAATACATAACACGGATGAGGAATACCATTTTTAATGATTGAAATAAATGTTGAAATGTCTAAATATTCTTACAATAATTATTTAAGATAGAAAAGCACTGAAGATGGCACTGGAAGGCAATGGTATTAGTGGGGTCGGGTACTGTGTAAGCGACCAAAATATTTCACTTCTGGCAACCAACCAGCCATTACAAAAGTAGGTTGGCCTGACAACTGTCTTCCAAAAAACCGCGGGACACAAGCTGTGGCTTGCTCCAAATCCAAGATGGTGGCCAAAATCCAAAATCGTTTAGTACGTATTGGGGTTGATGGAATCTATTTCAGACGTTCCTGCCAATGTAGTGATCCAAGATGGCCGTCAAAATCCAAGATGGCCGCCACAAACTTTTTAGACAGGAGTAACGCCACTCAGAAATGACTTACAAAGTAATTTAATATGTCGTTTAGTACGTTTGGGGTTGATGGAATCTATTTCAGACGTTACTGTCAATTGTAGTAATCCAAGTTGGCCTCCAAAAAAATCCAAGATGGCCGCCATAAACTTCTTTAACAGGGGTTACGCCATTCAGAAATGACTTTAAACGTCGTTTAATGTGTCGTTTAGCGTGTTTTGGGGTTTCTAGTAATCTATATCTGACGCTACTATGCCAAATTCGTATAATAAGCAGCCAGTTGGTGGCCGTGTTGGATTTGAATATAATATCTCTTTATCCGTCAAAGCAAAGCAAACGACAGGGAAAAATGCATAAAATACAGGCACATCAAATGAAAATAATAAGAAAGTTCACACTATCTAAGAGGCATATAACAGCTGAGCAATCAAACATAATTAAGAGACCTACTAAATTGGCATTAGAACCACTAGCATTATCCTTAGTTAATAAAATAAAATAAAGTAACTAAAAATAACGGTTCAGCGTCCAGTTCATCAGCTGACGACGATATCAGGGACGTGTAACTAGTCATAATGCAACAATTACATTATAGAAGCTGATGTAACTCGTACTTATTATTTTTTAAATATATAGCGTTTTAAATTGCAAAATCCTACTTGTTCATATAAGTTTCTAGCACTTGTGCCTTATTTTCTTACTGATATTCTGAAGGTATTCATGATTTATTTTCAAATGGATACATTTATGTCACATATTTACATTATGAAATTTCGGGCAGACGATGGTGCTTATTTTTTCCATATGTCTTTGAAATCTGAAACATAGTGTCGAAACAAAACATATCTGAATGTGCGATTACCAGAACTTAAATTATCATTAGCACTATAGATTGTCTTTCATTCAGTCTTTAATGTTGGTGCACTTGCGC
>JAQFZF010001236.1:0-14554 GCA_034695365.1 Enchytraeus norvegicus | reverse complement strand
AGAGAGAGAGAAAGAGAGAGAGAGAAAGAGAGAAAGAGTGTGACAGAGAGAGAGAGAGACACACACAGACAGAGAAAGAGAGAGAGAGAGAGAAAGAGAGAAAGAGTGTGACAGAGAGAGAGAGACACACACAGACAGAGAAAGAGAGAGAGAGAGAGAAAGAGAGCGAAAGATGCACTATAAATTATATAGACTTGATAAATTGGATAAATTCTTATGCTGAACATATCACGATAGAATATCAATATAGAGCTACAATATTATTTAGGGTACAATTGGTCTACAGAAGTATCAGTTAATTGATATACATGTATACTAATAATTATTGTATATTGTACAATGTACATAGCTGAGATAATAACCGAATTACGGTTCAGGTTTAAGTGTTTAAATCTCAACTTATCCGAAGTGCATGTATAGACTATCTCCACCGCTTTACGGATTACTGCAAAATCCTGACAATTCCTGATGCGGAGTCTGAAGCTCTAAGCGAGGGACGGCAGAAGCCAAAAAAGCAAACACTAACAATTTTACGAGCCTGTGTTAATGACCCGCGAACTCCAGTAAAATACGGCCCCCGGACGCTGGGGCCGCCAATCCTAATAGTGAGGCGAGTGTGGAAGTGGAAAGAAGCGAACTGATGGAGCGTGAAGCTAAAACATCCTGGGATAGGGAGAGATATGTGTCCTCGTCGCGATTTTAGCGCAACCTGTATAGTTTGCAAAAAGATTGACATTGTGTAATTTTGTATATAGTGCATTCATTTCACTAATTTAGGTAGGTAGAATTTGATGCTGCTGTTCGACTTCATAGCATATATCATCGAGAAAACAATTTTCGAACTGAACATAAATGTCGATTTATATTAAAACCTGTAACTACTTTATGATTTTTTATGTTCTCCCTTTCTACCTAACCTGGATGCTTCGAGTCGAATTTTGACTTCCGTAGACCGTACACTCAATTAACCGTCAATTTGCTCTGCTTCATAAAATTAAATAGCAAATATTTAAACTTCTTGTCAATGTACCAATCTCATCTAGGAACCACATCCTTGCCTGCTATATGCCACGACCGATGTGGCAGAACCTCTGCTAATCTGGAATTTGGACGACCAATGGGTTAAGTACACAGAAGCCATAGCGCAGACCATTCCGCATTTCACTCCTGCAACTGCGTTTGTCGCCTCTTATGACACGTGCATTTCTTGGTCAATCACTCCCATCCTTGACCTTCACTCATTTAAAACACGATGACTCATCGGTTTCACAGCTTGAGTTACATTATCACTTCAACTCGGTTTATCAGAGACTCTTGCGGTTTTCTGCAGTGCTTCCAGGGGAAAACTGTCGTCTGTCCAGAGTTTATATTTAGGAAATAATAGTTTTGCCAAAACTCCATAAAAACAGCGCTGATACAAATCCTTTGACATATACAACTGCAGCAACAACAACAGCCCCTAAAAACGGCGTCCCTGACATCGCCTTCGGGTGAGGAACCGTACGTTAAATCATCATTGTATTATATTGTAATGTAGCAGCATCAACAATAGATTGATGATATTTTTTCTTAATTCCACACATGACATGCTCACATTCTTACATATCATATTGTTAGTCCTTCCGGAAATCGATATGTCGTACCTTTATTGTAGATGGAGCACATGACTTCTAACGATTAACCTTTCTGACACGGATTACACACTCGTGCCACGGGTGCTTGGGTAAACATTTTGTAGACTGACCTGGATTTGTGGCTTCAATCAGTTGCAACAGAGGTGCACACGTCAACTATTAGACTACTACGCCAGGAGTACTACCAGTAATAGTAAAAATATTATAAAACAGATCCATGATAAAATTCAATACGGCCAATAATATCGTGTGCCCAAGATAAACTGTAGTGAATGTAATTTAGTTATTTATAGTCAATCAGTCCAAATGAATGAGATACAAAATATTTAGAATCTGGCAGAGTAAGTCTTATTATTTCTGCATCAGTCCAAATAAATGAGATACAAAATATTTTTAATCAGGCAGAGTAAGCCTTATTATTTCTGCAACACTTTCTATATTACATACATGTATATCCCGTGTTGAGTCCAAGAAACTTGAACAATCCTTGAATAATTTCCCTTGTTAAGTCCGAGAACATAGAACATCCGACAACTGCATGTATTCCTAAAAAGTCGACGCAGATGCTGCGGTGAAGGACATAGTGGTCTGCGCCATCAGTGCACTTGGCAAAATCCTGGCTAGCAGACTGAGGCCTTTTCGCATCGGTTGCGGCATATGGTAGGTAGGATATTCTACCCTTTATTGGACAAACCGCTTCTGCACGAGAATTAGCTAAGAGTGCGATTTTTAAAAGTTTGTAGACTGATTGATTGATATAAGGCAAATTTGAACGTATGACCTTTCCGTTGAGCCTGACATGATATCGTATAACGCAAGGTTGCGTTGTCAAAATTTTAAAGATTATTTAAATATATCTGTCAAGAATTGTGGATGCAGCTGTAAGTCTGCAATATATCTTTTCGGCCTGTTTCGACATTGGGTTTTAAATCTAAATGTCATCTAAATAATTTATTATGTTTAATCCAGCCGTAAGCCTATGCATTTGAAGGCCGCATTATGGATGACATTTAACCGTATTTACCTTTTAAATGCATTTACATGTTACTATCAATCTAGTGATCTTCCAAATAGCAGGTTCAAGGCACAAATTGATACTCAGTCTATATTCTCGCTCATTAATGAGCAGACCATTAATCAACCCAACAGGTCGATCCCTTTACAAAGGATTTGCCTTTTAAATTACTACTCGTAAAATGATGCCTTAGTTCAAAGAAAACTATAACTTCTGATGTGGCTTTTCATCTTCTTCAGTGACTGCGTCAGTCGGCTTCTACGAAACACGTGCAGCTTTCGGTTGGTCTATTTTTAAGCGTCCTATAGTCAATACGGGTAATGTTACTAATAACGTAACAAATACTTACAATAATCTCCAATATTAGCTTATAAATTAACTTATAAGGTCTTCCACTTCTAGTGTCCTGCCGGTTCCCAGCTTTGACGGTCATGGTTTTCCAAATAACTCTGTCTTCAGTAAATCTAATCATTTCTACTTCTTCAACGTTCATCCATTTACTGAGACTCTTAGTATAGGTAATTCTTTGTCTTCTTTGCAACGCTTTCCTTCAATTATTCCGCTTATGATAATACTTTCTATTTCTTTATTCCTCATGACATGATCAAAAAGCTCATCTGCCTGTTTCGTACAGTATTTAATATATTTCATGTTGTTGCCGTCCAATTTAAAACTTCTTCATTTGTAATGTGTATTGTGTAAGAATTTATAACAGTCATCGTTATTCCGTACCTGGTGATTCATACTTTGTAATTCTACAGAGATCCAAACGTCCGGCTAATTTGAACGTTTTTGTCAATCAACCCCCATCACGAAAGCAAATGATGAGAACAAACTATAATACAATTATTGTTTGTTTGTTTGTACTTGCTGAGATCCACCATGAGATGTTAAAGGTCAACTATTCTCTAGACTTGAGATCTTAGTGTCACGTTAGTTTATTGCATGTTTCTTGCAGATATTGTCATTGATACCGGTGATTCTACAAATGTGACACAGGTACTACTGACACTAATCAAGCTGTTTATACAAATTAGATAGGACATTTATTATAAAGCTGAGCAGTGAGGATAATCATAATGAGGAAGACAATGTAATTCATACTGATATAGATAGGCCCTATCTTGCCAATATTTTTTGGGGTATTTTATACATACCTTTATATGCTATATAGATATAATAAAACTGCTAATAAAAGGAACAAATAAAATAGAAATATTATTTTGAAAATTGGAAGGTAAGAAATCTATGTATAATTCATTTCCCATATATTATATATTGATCTTTATTTATTCACCAAATTATGGATCGATGGATGTTAACATATTCAAATATGTTATTTGTAGGTCCAAGGCGCATATTAGTACCATTTATTTCAAAATACAGATATGTGTATTCCAACTTCTATTCATTTTATTGCTAGGCTACTTCTGCGAATGCTGCAGCTGCACGCAGCAGAAATGTGAAGGCTGAAACTGCTCAAGCCTAAAATAAATCTGGGGAGGGGGTGTCTGAGCCAAATTCAGTATCTTACACTGAATCTCATATTCAAAATAGTATTTATGAGCAAATCATTGTAGTTCGGTATAATATAATATAATTTAATTCATGACACTCTTATTTTTCCATAAAGCTGAAATAAGATGACCGAAGGGTCTCTCAGGAAACCTTAAAAACACTAACTTTAACGTAATTTGCATTCTAACTGTTAATTATGAATGTATGTTGTTTGTTTATTTAAAATCTGTGTATTAGCCTATGCAATTTGTGATTTTGAAATAAAAGAATTAACTAACTAGAGGAGTAATTAAAATGTTTAAATTATTATTGATAAAGCATTAATTATCATTAGAAAAAGTTATTATTATAAATTATAAAAAAGAAAGTATTATAAAAATCTGGGGGACGGCCCCCTCGGACCCTAGGACTACAATCGCCACTGTGTGACAGCCATTCAGGGACCCGGACTCGACTCGGATGCTCGTTGACCAGTAAACGTTCGTGCAGACGGCTGGATATTGCCATCGACAGAATGGAAAGATAAATGGGTCGTATTCGACATCAGACAGTCTCCGACCTCCCTTTCCATGCTCCATGGTCATAAGGTTTGCTGTGCTATAAAACTCTCGTCACTAGGCTCCTGCTATACAATTTTCGTTTTATAGATTTTATGTAAGTTTTCGCAATAATATTATTCCAATCTTAGCTATGAAATTACAGTTTTGTATATTTTGCTGTGCAAAGTTTACAGGAGACGTAATTTTGCTAGATAATAACCTTAGATAATTATCTATGAAATTCTCGTCACTAGGCTTCTGATATGCAAAGCATAGAAGAGAATGTAAGATGTAATTTCTATAAATGAGATTCTTATCTAAGGTTTGTTATAAAATTTTGGTTACTAGGTTTCTGCTACGCAAAGTATATAGTTTATGTAATTTTGCGAAATAATACTATTCTAAGGTTACCTATGATTCCTATGAAATTGAAGTTGTTTTTTTATTCTGCTTGAAGTTTATACGAGATGAATTTGCGACGTAATAATTACAATTATCTGTAATTTACTATACTTTATACTATACTATATAATAATATTCTGAATTTCTCATTACTTTACTTCTGCTATGCCAATTTTTTTTATATTATGGCAAAAGGAACGAGCTTCCATACACAATCTATTGTTGCGCTCCATGATGATAACAGAGAGCCTCAAATTTACAAAGATTTAATTTCTGATGTGTATAGTATGTATAGTATCATGGAGGAGATGTATTCGTAAAATAGTTCTCTGAGATAAATTAACCTGCTGATTTTAAAGATAATAAATTGGATACCGGGAAATTATAAATTAGCTAAGGCTTTTAACGTTAAGGATGATAAATAAGATAAATTAGTCTGTTAAAAGATGATATGTCAACTAGAATCTCTAATGCTGAAAAGGTTAGTCCTACATGTCATCCATTTAGAGAGAAACGGTGCTTTCTGCACATAAAAGTCTTTTTTGCATGAATGTATGTATTCTAAAGTATATTACAATAAAGTGAAGCTATTTTCGTCAGCATGGGGCTACTTTCGTCAATTTTGGAATAGATTCAAAATATTTCCTGCTTTATTTATTAATTTATTGTGCACAAATTACAATTCAAACTACATTAGAATGCTAGTCAGGGTATAGATTAATAAAGAAATCAGGAACAGAATGTATGCTAATTATTTAACACATTTTTGCTCTCCTGAAATATAATGGGATTGTCAGATATCACATTGGCCTTCTAATGGTCGATTTAAATCTCTCTCTCGGTGCGCTGCCTAACGGCAAGTCCATGGTATACAACTGTCGAGTTTGTATGCCATATTTTCTTGGAGACTATTTTGTTTTCTGAGGGATCTCCTTAAAGCAGTGACTGCGTTAGTCGGCTTCTACGAAGCACGTGCAGCTTTCGGTTGGTCTATTTTTATATTTTCCGGATCAAACACGGCTTATACATAAGTGTACGGATAGAGTGTACGGTTTGAATAATCATTGCATCGATGATTTAATAAAAAAATTCATAGTTTCCGTCTGAGCACAGAAGAATAAATTTGAACATTATTGACTTAATGACGACCCTTGTTGGTTCCGGGAAACTTGAGAATTTAGACCAACCGAAAACTGCATGTGTCGTAAGAGGCGACTGACGCAGATGCCGCAGTGAAGGGCTGAGCGACTTGTTTGCGCCGTGACTTCTGTGTACTTGACCATTTGGTCACTCAAATTCCAGATTAGCAGAGGTCCTGCCACATCAGTTGTGGCATCTGTCAGGCTTGGCTACTCAACACCGTTCAAAAGCGCTTCTGAGACTCAAGTTAAGAGTGCGCTATATAAAAGCTGGTGATTGATTGATTAATCTTATTCACAGCATTAGAATCTGTTTTCGTGATATCATTATTAGATATTAGAATTATAAATTAACAAGATATATTATTTAAATCAAGGTAACGTCCGGTAATCAGATGATTTGCTGACACGGACTGTGATTCAGTTCTGTATGCCAAGAAACTGATTGTTTACCCGAGCTCATTATGTCGGTCCTGATTTTCAATGTCCTCTTCTCAATACGTGCATGGAATAGATCCATATGAATTTTTGTTCTTCTTCCATTTACATGCACACATGACATCCGCACGTGTTTACAGAGTTTCCTTTGTTATTTTCTGTTTTTGTATTTTTGAAGTCTTTCGTTTCACTGGTAATAGGTATCCCTCCTGTAGAGATATTCAGTAAGTGCAGATACACGATTAATCAGTACCGGTGGCGTTATATTACAAAACGAATGGTTGATTGATCCCTCTATCCTATCAATTAATAAATTAAGCTAATCTCAAAGATTCATTTTGAATCAGAAAAATTTGGCTATGTTTAATACAGGCATGGAAACTTAAGTGAAATCACCTCATTTACTACCAACGAAATAATATATTTCGTCGGACTGTCTTCTGATCACCGGACCTGCACTGTCTAGGATCTCGTATTCTCTTCAGCTCATTATTCTGCCTATTGTAGTGGGTGACCGGTTTGTGAAATCTGTGCTGTGCATGATATCAACCGTGGATTGGGAGACGCACGTGAAAACTTTATAATAATAATAATTATTCGATATGCAATCAGTTACAGGGTAATATTATGTTTTGGTAATAGTGAAATATTATTTTCATTAAATTTTAATTCCATTAAACAATTATTTTCATCTATATTTTATATTTTACAATCCTATCTTTTTTATACATGTATATTGTATAGACATCAACTGAAGAAGTCGATAAGAGAATAAATCTAAGACAACTGTATTATGCGCCGGTTTACTAATCATTATTAAACTGGCGTATAATTGTGAATAATGGTATATAACTATTATTATAAAAGCTTATTCATTTATAACGTACCGGTATTTCTTGACAAAGTAGTCTACTTTTATTTGTTTTGATAAAAGAGTCAGCTATTATCGTCCTATAGAACAATTATCTACAATACAATGCAATGAAGGTTTAATGTCCGTCACATCAACTAACAAAACATCAGGAGCAGAATGTCTGCTAGAATGTATGCTCCTTGTCATTTGTTAAGGTTTGAGCCTGTTTAACGTCAAGGTTGAGAAGCAGAAAGCTGTTAATCAAGACGGCTCAATAGAATCGAGCAGCTACCATCACAACGATTGATTTAAAGCTCAGTACAGCTTTACTCCACAAACCACCCAGCAGTCCAATACAGAGTACCGAGCAGTCATTTGACAAGTATGAACGTTTTAGTATTTCTAACAAATTTTAACAGTATAATATTCCTTCGATGAATTTTAATATTGATATTTTATCTTTACAGATTCTTAGTAGTGAAGCATTAAACGTTTGCTAACGCAAGACTATTCCGGAACTCTAGATCAGGATCTGATAGACCCGGAGCAATCCCGATGGGAACGATATTATCCAGCTACGCCTCCGAGACCTCCGTGGTCGGCCTCCATCGGACCTCCGCTCTTTCCACTTCCACGTCAATCCGAATCCGGAGAGAATCATCCTCGTTTAGCGGAAGTTCCCGTGTGGCCTGTCATTCCATTGGAAGCCTGCAGTCTATCGACGATCTATTCCGAGCCAAATCCAAAGCCAAGTCGTCTACCAATGAGCCATACGTTTCAGCATCTCTTACAAATGTGTTTGATTGGAGGAGATCAGATGGAAGTGATCGCCTGGATAATCTGATCAGATCTCGAACAACAAAAGAGAAATTAAAAAATTCTTTGATAAGACTGTTTGGGAGGATATCTTCACTGAAATTAAATCAGAGAAATTTAACTGACGTTCGGAATAATAATATAGATTCGGTAGATAATGTTTTGAAGCATAAACCGAATGGTTCTGCATCGTCAATCGATAGAAGTTCTTATCTTTCATCAAGTATTTCGCTAGAATTAGTAGATGATCGGAAAATCAGACATAATTTGGAATATAACGCCAATTTGTCATCGGATAATAACTGTAATTTTTATCCTCCAATTTATCTGAATTCTCACGATGAAGTTTCCCGTGATATGAATATCCAATGCTTTCCGGATAAGCCTTTTGATAAAAATTATCGGAGAACTGTCATACAAGCCACTACATCTGATTTACTGTTCTGCTTAGGAAGATACCTACGTCACCAATGTCGTCATCTGTCGGATTTACACGTCAATGACGTCAGCTTTTGGTTAAAATCCGTAGATCAGTCGCTATTAATTCACGGATGGCAGGATACGACATTCATTAATCCGGCAAGCGTTGTCTTTATCTATCTGCTAATCCGAACAGAATTAGAAACAGATGATCGCAAAGGCCATCATGTCTGGAAAAAGAATTCTAATAATCGTAATTCGAAATATCTTTCGCACAATAATTTCGTGAATCGAATCCGGAATGAATCTGATCTCAGAAATCTTGTTCTATGCTGTTTGTACGTGGCATATTCATACATGGGAAGTGAGATAAGTTACCCACTGAGAAATTTTCTAATAGTTAATGGAGATGCGGAAAGTTTTGATAATCTTCGGGACTGTTTTTGGACCCAGGCCATGCACATAGTATCGGACCAGAGCTATAGGATGTTAATGATCAACAAGGATCCGGACTATTTTGCGGACGTTTTCACGGATTTATTGTCCTATACTGCTCTATAGTCCATAACTATACTAGACTATTTTAAATATAATTAAAAGACGAACCTTTGGTACACGGATAGGTTATAGAATTGTACACTATCTACAGTATATACAGTATTAGAAAAATTGTAATAATTACATGTAATGTCTTTGAAAATATTGTGTAGCATGTATTTGCGCTAGCTTGTGGACTTAAATTCCGGCTTGCTATTGTCTAAAATATATCCGGGGGTTGATATGGTAATCGGGATTTGGTTTGGTGTGAGGTGTGTTTAGCGGTTTGCAATCTAGGATTTGGTCAGAGCTCGTGATAAATCTCTGATACACTCTCAATAATTGATAATTTATGCCAGTTGTCCAACAAGAGAGCGACAAAATACTGCAACTTAAAATTTGGAGGCGTATTATAATAGGCCTCCAAATTTTAAGTTGCATACATGCGTAAACTACATGTGAAAAGGGCTTTTGAAGTGAGAAGGGTGAAGGTAGACTGATAACCTATTTTTGGTTATCATTTTCCTATTTTTCCTTATTTTCGCTACATGATAGACGTCCATGCTTTACAGGGGTAGCATACCCCCCCCCCCACTCAAGTCGAGGGAGGGGATGCCCCCTGCCCTCCTCCCTAAATCCGCGCCTGTGTGCCACCAATGCTGCCCCTGTGTCATCAACGTCATCAATCATCCATAGAAGCAGGCTATCTATCAGTGTCAACGTTATTGCAGTTCAAACCAAAGCTAATATTGAAGAGGCAAATGGTGCCGCTGATATTGAACAAAATCGAAGATTTCTATTCAACTTGCCTACTTATATAAATATATAAATTAGTGTTAAATATATAAATTAAAACCATTCTTATTCCGTTATCATGAGTATTAATTGGGTATATAAAGTATCCTGATTCCTGAATTTAAATAAAAACGAATTGGTATTACTATTCTTTATTTTTGCTTTATTGTAACCTTCAATACGATTAAAAATTTTCGGCAAAAATAATAAAACTGATTCATGAAGCCAACAAATACGATCGAATCAATATGGGTTAGGCGTCAGTTTCATCACCTTACGTCGATATCAGGGACAAAACTTAAAACAATTCAATAGTTATTTAGTCATACTCAGAAGACGGTGACCATGGAGCTGATCCCAAACCATGCATTACAACCCAAGTGACAATTATCTTTAATCTGACGGCGAGGTAGTCACACTCACACACACGGCAGAACCTTGGACAATCAATCAATACGAATTCAACGTCCGTTGCATGATCTGACAACGATTTTAGGGACGTCTCCGACAACATTTGAATTACCAGCCAAAGTTACCCCTTCATTTTAGATATTTTGCACTAATTCTCTCTAAAATTGTAGATTCTCTGTCCAATGTGCCATTTTTTTGCGACTATTAGAACTTTGTACCGATTCTCTTCAACATTGGAGATTTTCTTACCATCTACGAGTTTTTTGCTCATTCGGAATGGACGGCAGTGGCTGCCCGAGTCCAGGTCGCTGATATAGGGAAGCCGATAAAGTAGGAGGCCGTATCAAACTCGATTACCTCAGGAGTGAATGAGATTTGCCACATGAATACATGAATATGGATTCGGCGCAGAAATACGTTCTTGGCTCTCAGCGGTGGAGAAATTAATAACCTGGAGGATTCTCAGACATATTCGAAGCCTAAATTGGCCTGGGCCATATCTATTTTTGCTAAATTATAACAATACCCGTTTCAATTAGAAATAACAAAAGTTCTTTGAATAACTGGGGGAAGGGGGTTAGCCAGTGGTCAAAGTGAGCCGGAACGCACCGGAACGCAGTTCCGGCTGCTCTGCCGAGCATTCCGGCTGCTCCGTCGAGCGTTCCGGCTGCTCCGTCGAGCGTTCCGGCTGCTGTCGAGCGTTCCGGCTGCTCTGTCGAGCGTTCCGGGTCCAGAGACGAGTTATGAGACGAGTTTCAGATGCTACAAGTGTAGTTCCGCCTCTTCATATATTGGTCTCGGAATGCTCAACAGGTTAATAGACCTGTCAGACTGTCTTCTGCGGCGCTGCCCATGAATACTATGAAGCATCATTATAATACTCTGGTAAAGGTAGTAGCAGCTTAGTAGGGCCAATGGGCCAATGGGCCATATTGCAGAAGCTGCTAACGTTATTGTGAGGAGTGTGGTTCTAGAGAAGGATGGGAAAGATCAATTTAGCTGATATAATCACAAATGAAGAGATCCTGGGAAAGTTGAAGTAAAAAGACATCTGATTAATAGGTTAAGAAGTAGAAAGAAGAGTTGGATAGGCCGCTCTAAGAGGTAAGAGTTTGTTGTTGAATGAAGTAATAGAGGGTTGAACGTTTGAAAATAAAGTCAGAGGAAGGCCAATAATGGGAATACTGGATGATGTGATGACTGGATAAAAATGAATATGAAACGAAAAACTGAGGATAGAGGGGTCCGGAAACGTTATATGCCATGAACGCAGTTATGCCTATTGTTAGTGCTGTTAAACAGAGAGAGATATAATTATGTAGTTTAATTGTATAAACTGGACAGTGTACAGTACAGTGTACTGTACAGTGTACTGTACACTGTAAGCCTACATCCTACAGTGCAGTGTACTAGCTGTATATTTTATACGTACTATACACTGTAGGACTATATATACAGACTACAGTACACATACACGTATGACGTGCCATTATTTAAAACAGCGGTGCACAACCTCGATGATCCGAAGGGCCGCATAAAATTCTAAAGAGCTAAGAAGAAATATAGGGGGCTAAAACATTTCGGGACGGTAGACCCCTCTTTACCGCGAAATACCCAGAATTTTCTAAAACACTTGCTATTTTGACATGAAAAAATTCTAACGCAAAAAAATTAATGCCAGCCTTCGGCAGGCCGTATGGCAAGGCTTGGCGCATAGGCGTAGGAAACGGGGGAGGGGGGGAGATGCCCCACCCAAATATTCGGGCGTCTACTATTTTCTCGCAAAAGTGTAATTTTAACACGCATTTTCGTCGGGCATTCTCAGCATTTTGCATCGTTTTGGGGCGTTTTTTATAGTTAATTCGGGCATTTTTGGAAATTTTCATCGTTTTTGGGGGATATTTCCTTGTTAATTCGGGAATTTTGTGCATCTTTCGGCCAGAAAGAAATTTCCAAAGAAATTTCGGGCAGAAGTAAAGTCTCTTCCCCCCCTCAATAATAAAAGTTCGCCTTCGCCTATGGCTCGGTAGGCCGCATTTGGTCCGTGGGCCGCGTGTTGTGCAGTGTGCACTGTGCAGCGTGTGCACGGTGCACCCCTGGTTTTAAAGGACATTTTCGTTACAGAATCATTCGAAAGTAGCGTTCCGCCTGCTAACTCGAACCACTTTGACCTCTGGGGTTAGCTTCACGGTAGAGTGTTCACCTCAGAAGCAAGCAAGTGATCAGTTAAGTATCACAGGTCAGTCAACAAATTAATAACCCCAGGATGTCTGAAAGGTTTATCGTGTACCTGTGCTGGCTGCGTTGCGCGCTTTTAAAATTCAAATGCACGATTTATTGGCACGAAAGGCACGATTTGAAAGGCACGAGTGATAAAAAATACTAAAACACAAACACAGCAACTAAGAAAGGAAACTAATATATGCATAATGCATATGTCATGCGTGAAAAAAGACGGATGAGAAATTCCGAAAACTTGCTGGAAAAAAGTTAATCAAGTAGGTTAAAGCAGTTCAATGTATTAAACATTGTTTCACGATACAAGTCCGTCAAATATGGATTTAACGTTCATTTTATAATCTGACAACGCTATCAGGGACCTTATGATGATGACGAAATTATTCAGGCATTGATTGATATTTTATGCAACCAGCTGAGTATTTCTCTTTGTATATTTTATGTCTAATTGATGAAAAATAACAAACTTTCTTACTTCAATTTCTTAATTAACGGCATAGCCAGATGTCCTGACATTGCCTTTGAATGACGAACCGGACGCTAAACCCTTATTGATTGATTGATTCAGGCCAGTTAATACAACATCCACGCTTACATCTGGCACTAAGAAAGCCGTAAATCCTTGATGTAATATCATCGGAAAGTCTCCACCGGATGATCACCGCCCTAACCTTACAGCAGTGGTTCTCAAACTTTTCTTCTCGCGGCCCGACATACAGACAGACATACGCTCTAATATTCGCGGTAAGACTACAGACATAATAATAATAATAATAATAATAATAATAAACGTTTAACGTCCTTTTTCCTCATCCGAGGATGATGTCAGGGACGTCTCAAAAGCACATATCTCAGCAAACCGGGTCACCCAAAACAGACAAATTAGACAATCGCTAAGACGTTCCAATTTTAACTTGATCGTCTGTAACGTTATCGTGTAAACACAGTAAGGTTACAGATGATCAGCATTAGGAAGAGGAATAGGGGTAGGGATAAGTGTAGGTTAGGGGTTGAGGTAATTAGGGCTCCGCTAGGATTGGGTTAGGTTACGGTTAAGGTCAGGTTATGGTTAGGGTTAGGATCTGGCTAAGGTTAGCTTAATATGCTGAAAATTGTACCGTTAACGTATATTCGCGACCGGGTCGCAACCCATCATTTGGAAACCTCTTCTCTACTGGATGATCACAGGTCTAACCCTTAGAGCTATGCACCGGACTCATGATGATTTCCTTCCCGCTCACCCTCTGTTATATTTGAATCCATTAGTGCGATTTGTGTAAGAATAAATTTTATGACAATAACTTTGCACTTGTTTTTATCATTAAAAAATTCCCAACAGAAAAATAAGTATCAACATTTTGAGTGAACAATACTACCTTGATCACTCTTGCAGACTTTGTATTTTTCTTGTCCAACTTGGATGGACTATTTGGCAGCTCACATGTTGTTAGCGAAGTCCCTGTTGTCGTCGACAGATGATAAAACGAACTTTAAATTCGCATTTATTGATTGATGATTTATAACGGGTTACACAGCTTAAGTTTTATATTTATTTAGTTTATTCTTTATTTGATTTCAACAGACAATGCATTTAACAAAATATAGCATTTCAACATAAGAATAATGGCGTCACTAACATAGAGTTATAAAAACTCTGTCTGGTTACAAGAAATGATCAAACATAATCAAAAATGAGAAAAAGAGAGAGAGAGGGGTGGTCAGAGAGCGAGTAAGAGTGAGAGGGAGAGAGAAAGAGAGACAGAGAGAGAGGAGACAGTGATTGAGAGAGAGAGAGAGAG
>JAQFZF010001235.1:0-14554 GCA_034695365.1 Enchytraeus norvegicus | reverse complement strand
GAGAGCGAGAGAGAGAGAGAGAGAGAGTGGGAGAGAATATGCATGGAGAGAGAAAAGAGCAATCTATAAAATAATATAATTGGAATACGGTTAATTAAATTAACATAAATTGCCCTTAAAATTTAAGCCCATTTGATTATAATACTCAGATTCATTCAATATAATTCCATCTAGAATTTCATGATCATTTCATGGACAAACACGATCAAATGGTATAACTTACTTTAGACCCTGGAAGTCTAAAAAACTATACAAATCTTAAAAAAAATTTTACATTGCATTACTTTTCATCAATTAGGACTTCTGTTAACTAAAGATCGTCATGTCACCTAAAATTTCATTTTTCAGCAGCAGCAGAATAATATGGAATAAGTTGCTGGATATTAGTTACTCCTAAAGGCCTATGTAGCCTTCCAGTGGCGGATCTAGGAATTTTTGACGGGGAGGAGCAAATATATGCATTTTTCTCGAGGCTAATCGAGGGGGCCAAGGGTTCAAAATAGGTGTTTTAATGGGTCAAATTACAATTATTTTTCAAATGGAGGGGGATGACCTTCTCCCGGCCCCCCTTAAATCCTGTAGCCTTCGTATATACATTTTCTATTCCTTTAACCTCATATATGACAGAAGCACTTCAAGCACGTGTTTACAGAAAACAATGCAGTCAACGATTAATCGTACATTAACGCTACAATATTTAATTAATTCACTTAATAAGCTATTAACGTGCTTATTATGAAATTCTTTGCAAGTTACAATTTATCATAAAAAAAGATAGTTGCAAGTTACAATACATCTAAAAAAATATTATTGTGGCAAATGTGGCCCATAACTTCAAAAATGCAAACTTGATGGAAGCCCTATCCTAATTAGGGGAAGAACATTTCCTGACATGAACCAGGGGTATCGTCTAAGCATACCAAAATGTAATTTGGCTCATGAAAATCAATAATTCAATACACTTTCGAGCTCATGTTAGCCTTTAAGTTGACAAATCAAATTTGTAAACTTAAGATCGTATGACCTCTTCCTTGAAAAATGCGATCAATTATGCATCCGATTACGAAATAAAACTTCATCTAGGGTTCGGGTTCTGCCAAACTGCAGGTCCTTAAGCACTGGATTGAAGGCTACCCCCTCTTTCACAAGGTTTTGTTTTCATAACGCAATATATTTATACTACAGCTAAATTTAACGTCAGTTTCGCACCCGAATGACTACAGCTAGCATATCAGTGAAGGGCGAACCATATGTGTCGAACCGTGTACCTAGGAGAAGAATAGATTTGGGCCCTTAACCATCAGGGCCATTGTCTAACCCGCTATCTTTAATATCAGGATTCTCTTCTTTTTTTTGGACGTTTAATAGTGGAACGTTTCTTTTGTTGACATCTTCGCCACAAATAAAAATAATAAATTAACAAAAGCTACTCGCTCTATCTCTCTTGTTTAAAAACTAAATTGGTAAATTTCTGTAAGAATAAATAATCAAGTCTGGCGTATATTAGTCCCAATAGTAATCGAGGAGTTACATAATAGAATTAATTAGACGTCGTAGTTGAACAGTAATTGTAACAAATGGCTGTCTATATTAGACGAGCTTTTGTTAAGCGATCCCAAGATAATACAGGATGAACAACCCTGTATTTATCAGATTTTGCTCTTCGGGATGTGAGGTGCTAATTAGTTAACTGTCTTTTTTGTCTCAACTGATGGTAATCGAACTAAAAGCATAATCAATGTTAGTCAATAATACTTCATTGCTGGACCGGTTTTCTGAATATTAGCTTTGACCGTATAATGGACATTTAATTTTATCGTCCTTTCGGGCTGGCTTTGGTTTCATAGTGCTCGATGTCGTTATAGACGACGGTAGCACTCTAGCTGCGTTGTTTTTGTAGCTATTGTTGTCAGAAAATTCAGTACAATATTAAAGTAAAGTGTTGTAAATTGTTTTTAGAACCTTTATTTATTATTATAATAAGTATGTTTCACATTTTAAGTACATTTACATCAATATTGAATCTACACTGATTACAATATAGACAGTAATAACAATGATAAAGTAAAAGTTTGTACTATGCAGTTGCACCCAAATTTAACAGTTTGCTTGTATTTTGTATTGACGCAACCTGATAGTGAAACATCAAAAATACAAATTGTGTTAAGTACGTCTTATAGCCTATAGGTGTAGGCCTGCTTAAATAGGACAGCCACGTTGGCAACCAGAAAAAAAGAAACATGCCGAAAACGATTAGATGTGAAATAATGGTAAAACGCAGTAAATATTTAGACTATTTCTCTACATGAAATGAAATCTTGCCGCGTGATTTACAATACAAAGCTAAAAGCTTGTCAACAAATATCAAAACTCATTCTTTCAATTCAAAATGACATCCCATCTGTAGATTAACTGGTCTAGACTAAATAATCCGGCGCTATATAGACAGAAATGGCCATATGACAAATTTATCATGTGCGCTATAATAGACTTCGGAGTTTTAATTAAATTTTATTTTATTTCAAAGATTTGTTATGATTGATGCACTAAATTTGTACTGTAATTAAATAAACTCTTATTAAATGACTAGCTTTCTGAAATGCCATTTAATAAGTTTAAGAAAAATTGAAGCCACGCAATAACAAGATATTAAAGAGTATTAATTAGTGAACATTTTTGCTGGCATTTAAAGAATTTTTTCTGATTTTCCTAAACATTAGTTGAATAAAATACAAGTAAGATATAGTATTTCATTCAATTATACAGTACATATATCTCTGCAAGTTACAGTAGCATTGACTGAAATGTTTTATGGTCACGCTGATGACAGTGCGCCTACATGTGGTAATTCATTCAAAATCGCGGTTTCAGACGAATTAAATTTTTTGACGAGATTATTTTATATCTAATTAGTTAACACAGAAATTCTGTGTGATAGTATTTAGTCACTTGTCTGATCCAATAATATTATTGCGAAATAATAAAAATTCAATATCGTTAAATAAATAAATAGGAATAATAATAAGAATACTACTAGACATGTGGCTTTGTAAATGGTTGGATGGACATTTTAATGGTGAGTAAAGCAGGTGTCTCAGGGCTTCACCCCCCCCTCCCCCCACTGATAAGAAGCCGTTTATCCCCCCCCCAAGCTGCCGGAGTAATATTATAATACCAGCATACCAGGGGAATCATCGTGAAAAAGCAGTGAACCATAAAATTACAGCGAGCTACTTTTTTCTAAAGAAATATGGGTTACATTCCAAAAAAACAATTGACATGAATGGCCAAAACGAATCCTAAACCTAGGCTACACAAAATAACAGCTGGATGCAATTTTGGCATAATAAAAAAGCTGTAAAGTTAAGTTCAACGTCTGTTTTCGTATCGAAGATACGATGGTAATACTCTAGTAACAATTACTGCGACATTGTAGCCATGTGGGAAACTTGTAGCAGAAACATTGCATGACCTGAATAGGGAAGAATCATAATGATATGAATGTGTGCGTATGGCTTCGAAAGATTGGTAGTGCTGTTAACTATTTCGACAGCTTTTAGCCCTATTTAGCACATTGGCTGAGTCGATAGTACATTGGTTGAGTGCCCGACTCGAGTTCCGTTGGTTCGCGATTCGAATCCCAAGGCTTGCCCGCCACCGATGTGACCGTAAGGACATGAAACTGACGTTAAATTGGGCTTTAGCCTTTTATATAAGATTGTGTATCAGTATAATAAATATGAAGAATAGTCAGGTAGGCAGCAAACTAAGCTCTCAAACAGTAGACCAGAGTTCAAGTATTGCTTATTGGCAGGTTCACGGTATATATATGCCTTTTCCATACCTCTCTTTTTTCATTTGAACTCTATGTTCTGTTAAAAATTTTAGAAATCTGCTAATATTTGTAATAAAATAAAATAATGTTTAATATAATATTGAAAGTAAAAAACATAAATTTCTGTGATATTAGACTGACCTACTAAAAACTTTGAGCTTGCCTATAAATAGTAAAACAGATAAATTAGCCTTACAATTAGAAAAGAAATGGAGTTATTAATTTATTATAATATTGTGTTGACCCCTGTTCTCTTTCAGCATTTGTTGTTTGATAACTGCGTTTGAGTGGACCAGTTAGTATAGCTGGTGCTGAAGGAGACGTCAAACCCATATTGTATTGTATTTTATCGGACGTCCGTGACATCATCCCTGGATGAGGAAACGGACATTAAAACTTTATTATTATTGTTTCCATGCAAAACCTAGTCACTTCCTAAGTTCCTATAGATAAAATGTAAACAGTAACGCTAATGCAAGTTATTGTATACCATCAAATGAAGGAAGAACAATATAAATCTTCAGCAAACAGAATCTCCCCGGGATATTTCACCTTCAATAAATCATGTATGTTATATTTAAGGTTGACTTTTCACCTTTGTCTATTCTTCATTATATATTCACCGCAGTGGGGCGCTTTAGGTGTCAGTGACGTCTGTAGCATGTCCAGTAGGTGGTCAATTATTCAAACAGAACAGGTGAGAGAGTGCATAGGGTAAGAATGTCTGCCAGTTGCTTGACCACACATGTACACCCCGTGCAGATCGTAGAAATGGAGAGTGAAGTAGTTTGTAAGAATGTCTGTCATTTGGGCGCATGGGCGGAGACTTTTTCAGAGTTTTGGGTGTCCAAAATGTTGGCGGAGAGGGTCCAAATAATTTTGGATCCCTATATTTTGGCAAAATATGTCTCATCTATGAAAATACACAAAATTGGTCATACACTCAACATGTGAAATATCTAGTAGGCCTATATGGAGGATATGAGACGTACTTTTGTTTTGTATTGTTTTGATATATTTTTACAACTTTTAAGTTTTGAAGAATAATTTAAATTAACAAATCAATCACTCTTTATATATAATCACTCTTAGAGATGTATTGATTTGCTGGAGCCTGAATAGTGCTGTATTTAAGGTTAATTGAAATTTAAAATTTAATAAACAAATTTAAGGTTATCTGTCAGACAAGGAATCCATCGTAAGATAACAGCACATTGTACTATTAAATTTTTTCATTCAACGACCAATAGCAATACTATGTAGAAAATTTATGCGAAAACGTAAAACGTTGGCCTACAATCATAGTATCTATGTATCATACTCGTATGAGTATTCAAGCTTGATATCTGTATCGATAAATGAGGATTTAAAGTTATTCATTCATCGTTGTAGTTATTGATTACACATGACAATAACGCTCAAGCTGTATCATGTACGGCACGAATGCAATGCATAACTTGAACAAAAAATCATAAGCCTATATAGCCATATTGACCTATAAAATCTTTCAGAATTTACTATTAGAATAAGGTCAGCGGCAGATATCGTTCTAAAAATAAAGGGGAGGGGGATTATATAACATTCTTATTGGATGGGTCAGGTAAAATCGAGGGGGCCAGATCAAAGCGATGTGTGCCAAATAGGGAAAATATGCGATTATCTCGTGACACAAATTGTCACGATTGTCAAATCAAGGGGCCATTGCCCCCCCCACACCGACCCCCGCTTTTGAAGGGGGCGGCCATGCCCTCCCCCGGCCCCTTAAAGCCGCGCCTGAATACAGTCGACGCTCTTTTACAGGGCCTACTGTAGCATAGCCTATTATATTTTTTCTATATTTTTTCAGCAAGTGAACGTCTGCCAAATCATGCAGCGTCTATAACCTATCATTCTATAATAGCCAGGAGCTTTTGGACAGAACAAAACTTAATTATAAATTTAAATAAATGACTTTAAAATATGAGTCTAATGCATCGCCGTGCTCACGATTCCATTCAATTCAATCCGTAAATCAACATATCAAACAATTAATATCGGGAATCAAAATAATATGCCTTTAAAGTTTTAGCACTAGTCTAACATCTTCAGTTTTGAATATGTTATCGGCTACAATCAGTATCAGTCTAAGTATAGAATCCCAGGCTTATCCGTTGTTGATGATGTTTTCGGAAAGCTTTCATGCAGGATATAACAGATATTTGGCAGGGTAACCGAAATTCGGTATGGGATTTGTTAGAGGTTTGGTAGCTGGGATTCGGTAGGCTAGCTGACGTTAAACTGGACATTAGATTTTTATATTTCACATATCCATCTTTATTCGCCACTCTTTATTTATTATGTGTATTCCATTTGTTGATCAAAGAAACTATGTGCACTTAAAAAATAATGTAGGCGAAGTGTACATCGTAATGTTTTAGAAATTTAAAAAAAATCAAACCAAAGAAATAGAAAGTTCAAAGATGCGAGAAACATGCACAGAATTAACGATACCAGCCAGCATTTAAGATTGTTCATAGTTATAGCACACTTTTCATAACAGATCAGAATTTAACCTTATTATAGTTCAAGAGTAAGACCTAAAATCAGCTAAACTAGTATTGAATTGAGCTAATCCACCTGGCTTGACTGAAAATGGCAGACAAGAAAATGACGGACAAACATTTAACAATGCCATGAAATTGAACGACAGAAAAATGAAGGACAAAGAGCATAGGCAGGAATTTGAACGACAGGAAAATGAAGGACAACGAGTCGGGGCAAGAAACTGAAAGACAGAAAAATGAACGACAAAGACTCAACGTTTCAAAAAACGCAACATATCAAGCCATTGTGAAAAGAGTAACTTATTTTAACAGCTGTTTTTGGAAAGCTGGAGGGGCAATGAAACGATTTTAAAGTATAAATATTGTCTCAAGGATAAATTAAAAGAGCTTTAGCTTTGGGAGTATATGACTTTGAAAAAATTGTTTTGTTTGTTTTATAATTTGAAATATATAAAGAACCTGAGCGCGACCGTTCTTACACACTATCTTATACATTTTCTGAGTTCAAATAATCTTCATTAGATTTCCAGGGCTCATAGATTTGTGAATTTAAAATTAAAATCTGTGATGCGGAGACTACAATATAAAATAATGCTGTAACATAAAATATAAAATCATTAAATACAGATTACCTTTACAAATACGAGTCTCCATTAAATTACTAATATTTCTCAATATATGACATTAGAAATATTACTACATGACTAGTTATTATATTTTGATCGTTTTCGTTCAGCGTTCATGCAAGCCATAATCCTGAATGGATTCTTTGTCGTTCATTTTCTTGTCTGTCATTTTCCTGCCTCGACATTTTCCATTTCTTTATCCTTCATTTTCCTGTCTGTCATTTTCCTGCCTCGACATTATCCGTTTCTTTGTCGTTCATTTTCCTGATTGTCATTTTTCTGCATCGACATTTTCCATTTCTTTGTCCTTCATTTTCTTGTCCGTCATTTTCTTGTCGGCCATTTTCAGCGTTCCCATCCACCTACATCATCAGTTTATACAAGCTACTCTGTGCCGATTTATGAACTTCATATTAATGGTCTGTTGCAAGGCTCACAGCAACCGACCGAATGAGTAAAAAAATGTATAATTAATTTTAATAGACGACCTCAGCGTTGAGAAAAACCACATCTCTGGCATTCTCTGCGCATGAGCGACACTGGGGCCACGCCTAATTGCAATTAGCTCACACCCAAACAATGCAGTTTTAACATTGAAACACAGGCAAATATCTTTTATTTTAAATATTTCGACAAAATGCGGTGATTTCGTAAAATATGTATAATATAAAAAGTATAGATACAGGTATTATCTACAAGATGTACGAATTTGTTTTTAATATTTGGTCTTAAAACTCATGAAAAACATGAATTTGTGATTTATGTGTATAATTAGCATTGATTTCATTCAATGTGTGGGTGCAATGGTAATCACTAGAATTTCAAGGCTGAGAAGGTCTATTGATATATCGTCACCTTTCACATGACATTATAATAAAACAACGTATACCATAAAGTAATAATTACTTAAAGTGAAAAACAGACAAGTATCCACACTCCCTTCAGCACTTGAGTGGAACTTAAAATACAAAATACAATTCTGGTCAGCATAATGTCATTTGGCCTAACAGAAATAAAAAATCTGGCAGTAATAATAATGGAGTAGACAAGAAATTACTCGAGAACCATTGGGTTTGAAAAACCAGACCTGGTATTTAGAAATTAGCACTTATAATTCTAACTTCATGTCAGAATGGTGTTTTGAAGCTGCAAGGGCATCATCGCATGACGTGAATGATTCTACTGCTGACAGCGTAACGTGAGAATAGTCGATTCAGAATTAGCTTTCAACGCTTGCACAGATCAGTCTGTGAAGTCTTGTAAAGGTCACGCATCATTCTCTTCACAGATCTATTTAAAACAACCGTCTATCAGCAAATATCTGCTGCAAATGGTGCTATAGTGGGAGGGCCGTACGTCATGTTAATATACGGATTGTACTACAGATTTAGTTAGAAGATTTAGTACAGATGTAGTAAGAAAGCGTAAATAGAAAGCATAATGGTAAGAGAAAAAATTGAAGGAAAGTGTTTCAAAGAAGACAAAAAATCACCTATACGAAGAGTCTCGGTGATTGGATGAACGTTGAAGAAATAGAAATGATCAGAGCCGCATGAGATTGAGAACTTTAGAAAACCACGACCGTCGAAGCCCGGAACGGGCAGGACACCTGGAAGAAGATGAAGAAGTGCAGATTGCAATATTTAAAAGTAACCAATCACAGAGCTGGAAATACAAGTTTCTGGGCATATGATTGTTGTGTAGGGAATATCAAAGCTGTGATTGGTTGGTTTTGTCTGGCCCAGGCTGTGATGACTGTGATTGGTTCTTTTCAAATTTGTACTACAGATCAGACAGATGCGTTTAGTCATACTATGTTCAAATATTCATTTAGAAACTTAGACTACAACAGCTATAGGCCAACGAATTCATGAAATGAAACGCTTACTATCATACCACAAACAGAGGCCTGGCCTGGCCAGCACACAATGTTCGTAAAATAAAGTGAAAAAATACTGAACCATAAATTACAACATATGAATTCAGAAATTATTTTAGAAATTGCTACACTATGGAAATATTTGTTTAAATCCTGAGATAAGTGTTGTCACATTTATCAAACGTTGTAATACGATTTTTTTGTCAAAACTATATGTTCTGCACAATAACATTTCTTCCTAAGATCTTCTAGAGGTAAGGTCTTCTAAGGTCTTTTAGAGCCAATGAATTACTTATTAAAGCATTTCGAAAAAACAGATAGATCTAAACTTTTCCATCAAATAATGGTGTGACCTGTGGCATACTAAACTAGTTTTCCTTTTATTCTTCCAAAAAGCGCCTCTGAGATATGCATATAGAGGCGTTTTATAATGTCCTTCTGTAGAATTGTGAGGCTCGAAACATCCATCCATGGAACCGATCAGAGAGTGAGTGTTCTTGGCAAAGTAAAAAGTTACTTTTAACGTCTGTCTCCGTATCCAATCAATCAATGCGAATTTAACGTCCGTTTCATCATCTGACGACAACATCAGGGACTTCTCAATGATGCTGTCAGAGACGCATCCGGCAGGGACTCGACCCCTTGCCATCCTGCTTATCAGGCAAGCTTGCTATCGACGAGGCTATCAAATCGGAACTCTAACCAATATGCTAACACGTCTCAGTCAAAAAGGTTATCCCAGACTTCAAGTTTCTTTTATAATATCGAGTATTACTCGTACAATCGCCTAATCTAAGTCGATCAGTCTCCGTTAAGCACTCACTAGAGGGCTTAATTAAGCAAACGTTGAGATAAGCTTGGGGCCATGAACAAAAGACGTCAGCATTGGGGGGTGGGGGGGAGGGGGAGAGAGAAAAAAGGGAGCATGGAAATGGAAGGTTAATATCTGAGTCAAAGTGTACTAAATGAGCACTGTATTATATGAAAATATTGCTTCTCTTCGCCGTGTTGGATCCGCAAACATAACATAGACCAACCGAAAGCTGTACGTATTTCGAAGAAGTCGACTAACGCAGTCACTGGTTAAGGAGACCCCTCAGAAAGCTAATTTGTCTCGAAGAAAATATGGCATATAAACTCTACAGTTGTATAAGATGGACATGCAGTTAGACAGTACCCTTAGAGAGAGAATGGTTCTCCATCTAATAACCGGGTGTATCTGAAAATGATCCACTCTAAGATTCAAATGATGATAGAGTGATATTTGAAAAAAGGATCATTAAAATGATCAACCTAAGGGTCGTAAATGATCCACCTAAGGGTCGTAAATGACCCACCTAAGAGTCGTAAATGATCCTGCAGATATTGACAATCGCGGATAGAGTGGGTGGGGGGGAGGGGGGTATAAATGTTCAATTCTGTGCGGACGTCTTTTGTTCGTGACCCCTCTATGGCGCGAAAAGATTGGAGCAGGATCTTAGAATAGAGACAAGGATTGATAGACTACGTCATGGGATCACTGATTGTACAATGCACAGCGTCTCAAGTGGACACACTGTAAATACTATATCAATAACAGCCATTTCCTAAATTTTGCCATAAAACTAGAACAATAAGAACTTGTGGATAGTTTGTTGACAAGGCCAGGTGACATATTTATTCAATCAATCAATCAATGCGAATATAACATCCGTACCATCAACTGACGACGACATCAGCGGCGTATTACTGAAAGTAGGCACGGAGCTGATCCCGTCCTGAGCGATTGCCGCCCACAGATGATGAAGTCATTAATCTGAAGGTGAGGTCGCCAGTCCCACTCTTTACAATCCAATTAGGTATTTGGATCATATAAGCCATACTTGTGGTAATCTTCGCAATCTTCTGAAGTTGTCACTTGCTGCGTACTAATTGATTCTAATTAACCGATCAACGTAGGGAAGGAGAACCTGGTTGGTCAATGCAAATCCGTGATTTTCTTCTCTGCTTGACTGTTCTGGTATTCGAAACTCGGACCTTCGGTGCTAACCGATCGATCGGAGGGTAAAAGCAGACTCTTACCAGTTGATTAATCGTACTTCTTCACTTAGAGGCGCCATTTTGCAGCCGAAAACATACGATTAATCCTTTCAGAAACCTATTGGGATTTATACGAACATGTCATAGCATTCCAACAGCCTCACAATATGATGCGAAAAATGTAAGAAAAACCAAACTCCTATCAAAATCAGCATCTATAGCACCTATCCCATAACACACTGTGTTAACATTAGTAAGACTAGACGGATTAACAGCATGAGGCCATCAGGATTCATCCAGGTTGAGATCTTGGAGTAATTATAGACTGGAGTACTGATTTACAGTCATATTTGAAGTTCATATCATATCATTTTTACAAGCATACTTAAGTTGGGTGTACAATGTATATACGGTAATTATAAGAAATTATTTGTTTAATTAATTACAATATAATTTTAATTAACTACCAATAGTCATTACAAAGCAGCGGTGATGTTGTTTTGCGGTGTTTCTCTTTTCAATAAGAACAATTTCTCTTTTCTTGTTAATTATTTTGTTAAATTAATTGTGTCATTTAATAAAGTGTAAGTTAGCTGCTTATTCGTTTGTCCTTCGTAGACAAGCATCTAATTGCTCTGTCAGGTGGGGTTTAATCAAACAACCAGAGATGATTTGCTTACCTAGCAAAAGCAAAAATAATCTGCTGTACTTGTATAGTTAACGTGCATTCGCATCCGGTCAATATAAGGTAGGTAGGTAGGTATGAGTGTGTTTAACGTCAAGGTTCATAAGCACAAGGCTTCTCAGCAAGACGGCTCCACAAAATCGAGCACTACCGTCACAAAGATTGGGGTTTAACTTATTACAGCTTCACTCCACAAAGCGACCTGCAGCCTATTACAGACCGCTGAGTCGGAGGTGTCAATATAACATCCTAACTTGAGCTTTGGCATTGGTAATCAGCTCCAGAACATCCCAACATTTGATCTGTCTGTCACCACAGGTGGCGCTTTGTTTTAAGTTACCAATGGACTGGATCGAAAACAAAATAACGATAATTATGAGAAATAAACAATATAAAGATCAGTATTTTTTAAATTAACAGGCTTTCATTTCTTCGACAACAAATCGAACGCTTCCTCTGTGCACTGCTTTCACAGCCAGCAATTTTATTAACAAAAATATGCTTTTTGAATATTGACCTTTACAAATTTTACCATTGTAGGCCTACTAAGCTCCATTCTAGTAAAACTCAAACTCTATCTGCTTCTAATTTAGGATCTATTTTCGTCGTATTGTATGCATGGCGTATTTCTATTTGTAACATTGAGCGTATGTCACAATGAAGATGCTAATAAACTATTACTACTACTACTGCATGATGCCGTTTGCGAATTCGAATGCCCACCGATTTGAGACAACTTCTATAAAGCTAGATTCAGAATTACATTTTTATTTTAGATACTTTTTAAGGAATTATTATTGAATGATAGATTTCTATGCAGACCTTTGTCTTCAATCGAGTCGTCGGATAAATCCAGCTCTGTGCTATGATCACTGTCCTGTAAAAACAATAATTAAAGATGCATTTTATATATAAGGGATGAAGGGAAAGACTTAGTAATCATCAAGGATATGCTCAATGAGCATTTACTTGATTATTAATTTCCTACATTGCTCATATAGGCCAAAGTTTGCTCTTAATGCGCACGCATATTGTATTTACAATAATGCTTTATTAACTGTTATGAAAATATTTTCAGAAACAGCCAACATTAGTTACATTTATAATTACTGAACGTATACCTGCATGTTCTTTATACTTTCTCTTTCTCCCTCTATCTCTCTCTCTAACTGGAAAGCCTACTTTTAACTCACGAAAATCATATCCAACATTTGGATAAAAAGTTCAATCATTTTCGAGTCAATATTCAAATATAAAACAATAATTATTGACAATAAAGGCTCTATGAAATTAAGAACGTCACTTTAGACTGTAATCTCTCTCAGGATTCACAACAATTTGCATGTGTTTTCTTATTAAATTTCCTTATCTAATCGTTAAGGATGGATTTTAATAAATTTACAGCAGACTAAAGTATCGATTTTATATGCATTCTCACTACACCTTAAACGATATCCGTAACTAATCGATGATATTCTTGCCAATAATTAAGGCTAATTAATTGTCTATTAACTGCGCTCCATCTAACCGCTAATGAAGGCTAATTAATTTAGCAACGACTAAGTAACAAGGCTGGAAAAAACCTAAATCCAAAATTTTAGGTTTTTAAGTTTTTTAGGTTTTTAGGGTTTTTAAGGTTCTTAGGTTTTTTAAGGTTTTTGCATAAGCTGCGGATTTCAGGGATCGAGCATGCCCCACCCGTTCGAACTGAAGAGGCCATGCAACTCTTAAAAGATAAATCTGCCCATGAGCAACAGGGGAGTAAAATTGACAAGTATTATTGATATCACAAACTTCTAAGAACCATTTTGTTCAATTTGATATGAATAATTTAAATCTAGGTAAAATAAGAAGAGGTCATAGACCTATATTTCTCCACAGCTTGAGAAGAGACCACTGAAAGCTGCACTTGTTTTGCAGAAGCCACTAACGCAGCCAATGAGAAAAGATAAGGAGACCCACCTCAGAAAATAAAATAATCTCCAAGAAAATATGGCGTACAAACTATACAATTATATATATAATATATACATATATATACCATGGACCTGCCAATAGGCTCACTGAGCGCGCGAGAGAGAGAGAGAGAGAGAAAAAGAGAGAGAGTGAGTGAGAGAGAGAGAGAGAGAGTGGTACAAAATTCTTCTTTTAATTTTATTAAGTATTAAGTTTTTTAAATAAAATCTTAGTTGTTTTCAGTTGGAAAAACAAAAAACCTTACAAACCTAAAAAACCTAAAAACCTAGCTTTTTCTATAAAAAAGGTTTTTTAAAAAATTCTTAAAAAACCTAAAAAAGGTAAAACCTAAAACCTAAGCTTGCCAGCCTTGCAGAATATTTTAAATCTATAGGCATTCACAAACTAAATTATTAAAAGGTAATCGACAAGATGCATTATCAAACCAATCAATAAGCAAATTAACAAAGCTCGGCTCTATGGAAAATGCCACAGTTGCGCTAAACGGACAATGGAGAGTACGGTAGCTTTGAAAAGAATGACCAAAACCAACGCACAGTTTCCATAGTATCATATATCTATTTTCAGTTTTTAGTTCTTATTTTAATTTTAATTGTTGCTGCTCAGGCTTACTCTATAGGCGTAGACCTTCGGCCTACGTAGGTGTTTAAAATTTTTAGATTAATAATTCTGAATCTTATCAAGTAGTTACTTTGTAATATAAAGTTACTCGAAAAATGGTGATTTATAGTATCTGACTCGCTTGTGTGTTAATGTGTTCTCGCTTTGGCTATCGGCAGGGCCGGATTAAGAGGAAATTGGGCCTAATGCTGCAGCCCAAAAAGGCATTTTTTCTGTCATTGATGCATGTGCATTGTGCATTCCACATTCACCTTTATGACAAAATTAACGAAAATGGCGTCTTAATGATATTTAATATTAAATAATATTAAATAATATTAAATAATATTAAATAATATTAAATAATATTAAATAATATTAAATAATATT
>JAQFZF010001234.1:0-14554 GCA_034695365.1 Enchytraeus norvegicus | reverse complement strand
TTTTGAAAATATTTTGCAAATAACAAAAATTATATATTTTGGTCGTTGGTCCGCTTTTGCATACGACCATTCATATAAGAAACATGTGTAGTTTTCACTTTTTAGTTGGACTACTCTCAAATGGGGACCCAACATTAGTCATTTTATTTTTGACAGGGGTATTTTTTGTCAGACAAATTGAGAATAATTTGATAAGCCAGATGTCATGGGTTCGATTCCCAGCCGGGTTGGTCTCTGACAGTATCCTTTGATACGAAAATAGACGTTAAACTTTGATGTACAGCTTTTACTATGGCATTAAAAGTCTTTTTATCGTCACAATGACTAAAATATTAATGCATACGTTAAGACCTGCGGATTGAGGGTAAGACTACCTACTGGTTTCAAACAAATTACTTTTTTCAGTATCTGCTTAAGTCGTCTCTTACAAAACGTGTAGCCTCTAGTAGGCCCTCTACGTGTTTTAAGCATCATCCATTCTGGGACCCAACATAGACATCAAACTTACACAGATTCAAATTATTGAACAGCATAATAATTAACAAGGACAGCTAGGTAGACTGACAACGAGATTGTAATAATAATACATAATTAATTTTACTATTGTTACTTGTAACAAACAGATAATGTCATAGAAAAGAGCTGCATTGCTATAATGTATAAAGATACAAATATAATATTAAAATGGTTAAAAACACCTGAATGTGAAACAAATACTTTTATCAAATGTGCATAGGACAGTAAAAACATTACATTTGCAAATACTAAATACTACATAGTACATTGCATATAAAATAATAAACACTATAAGAAATAAATGAGCAGTATGTAATAGTATTGCAGAATGTAAGAGTATTTATCATGCAACGTTGGACGTTGTAGCACTAATATAAGAAAAGGTTTAAGTGGTAGCGTATAATAAATCAATCATTGAATGCAAATTTAACACCCGTTTCATGGTCTGACAACGACATCCGGGACAAAAATACAGTAATATAGACCTGGTTCATAGCATAGTTAGTAGCATGCTTGATTTACAATCTAGAGGCCATAGATTCGATTCTAAGCTCATATCATCTGTGGTTTAAGAAGCTCAGCTTAAACCTGTATTCATAATACAGGATGCATCTACCTGATAGCATTGCCAGATGATGAAACGGTCTTTAAATTCACATTGATTGACCTACAGAGAAACAGTACAAATAAACCTAAAAGTGGACATACATCTAAAGATACAACTAGACACACTACTGGAGACACAACTACACATACACAACACTAATACATAGGCATAGGGGCAGGCGAAGCACAGACACCATTAGACAGACACAGGCATACAAATAGACGTGTTTACAACGTATTGAGACAAATTATATTATTAGAGAGAAAATGAAAGCAATCAACAAGTATTAAAGAAGAAAACCGGCACATACGTTGAACTACTTAAGAGAAGTATAAGATATGTATAGTTATGCCTATAGTGAAGTCAGAGTTAACAAATACTGTTGAGAAGTAAAACATTTACAGGAGCCAAATTGAGCTCCTTTGCAACAAATAGAGCAATGATAGAGTGTTCAACTCACAAGCAAGGGAGCCGGAGTCGAATCCAGGTCATTCAAAAAAAAGAAAACCACGGGGTGACAGGAAGGTTAACCTGCGCTGGCAGCATTGGCACACTATCAAATCATGGAGTGACCAAAAAATACAAAAACGAGAGGGGCCATGGCCCCCCCTTCGAGCCGAGGGGGCCAAGAAAAAAAGTTGAATGTCAAAAATAAGTAAATTTGTGAAAATTGTGCATTAAATCCGCATAGTTTTGCGTTTGGCCCCCCTCTCGATTTTGCCTGGCCCCCTCATATTTTTGTTTGGCCCCTCCCTAAAAAATTACATGTAGTTGCCCCCCCCCCCTCAAAAAATCCTAGATCCGCCACTGTACGTGTGTTCTGTCTCGTGTGAATATATGTGAATAAAAAAGATAACAAATGTAATACTGTTATAAAAGTACTAGAAAAGCCAACAGACAATAAACACACAACAAATATCATGCACTTACAATAATACCCAGAATTAATACTAGACAGCTTCCAATACAGTATAAAAATGAATAGCATTCGTTCGTTAACAGCAACAGGAATGTTGAACTAAATACAATACTGTCTTAAAATCCAAAACAAAGCAATACTTGATATTAACCAGCAGCTAGGTCATATAAAACTGTATGTATAAGCAGGTAATACTAGAACAGGGTACTGTACATCAGTTTCACAATTCAAAGGTGACTAACTTCCCTGTCAAAAAATAACTTGGCATAAAATACTGCAACAAACTAATACTTAACATCAGCAGTAGCGTAATTAATACAGGAACATGATTAATCGGTGAATACATGAAAATTCCAGTTCAGTTTCACGATTCAAAGATGACTTCAAGAATTTACAACTAAATGCGAATACAATAAAACCAGAAACTGAACAGCATAAACGAGTTTGTGTAGTCGCCGATAATAAAGGAGAAAATAGGAAAGCAAATTGTGAACATAATAAATTATTATTATTATTATAATTATATTAGACTCACTGATTTTCGAAACAGATACAAGCAATGAATCAGCAGAATTTTCAAGGTACAACATGTAGATGTCAATGTGGATAGGGATCCCACTATAGAGATTGAAACCTTACTTGCCATCAGTTTCACAGTTCAACGGCTACATCAGTGACGGATGAGCTCTGGAATTGAAACTTTCACCGATGGAACCTGTTTCACATGTTAAACCAACTGATCCAGCCGACGTATAGGATCCTAACAGGCATGATTATTACATAACTTCACGATTCTGTCTTATACGCTAATTGATTGAACACAATGAAAATAAAAAAGTGCCGCAAACAATGCCAAACATATCAGAAGCCTCTTGAGACGACGATTGAACTTAGATCATTGATATTGTTGATAGAATAAGAAGGAACATGTGACATCTGTTGAACAGCTGAGCTCTGATGGGAGAACCTCCTGAAAATATATAAAAAAGAGACTCATTTACTAACTTCTAATTATGTTGGTCGCTAGGCAATGACGACACAACTGGAATTTACATAACCGTAACCTTAAGTTTGTAAATCGATCCAAATAAGTGATTCTGAAACTGGGGTACGCAATGCGCATACCCCAAATATTATCGTCAGCTGATGATAAGGACAATAAAACAATATTGTATTGTATTCAATTTTACCCAATAGGGGTAAGTGGTAACTAAATAGAGGGTCCATCAGAATTTGTAAAAAAAACGAAAGATTTGCCAGCACTTGTAATAACAATAATAAACTTTTAGAAATAAAACATAAAGCTCGTCAGCAGATATCATTTTGTTCCAATAGCATTAGAGACTCTGGGTCCTGTCAACAAGAGTGGCTCAGATTTTATTGGTGAGATTGGCTGAAGGCAGTTTTCTGACCGGTGCCACCGACAGCACTCATTCCTGTGGCAGAGACTGTTTGTGGTCCTCCAGCAATTCAATGCCAATTGCATCTGGAGCACGCTCGACTGCCTGCCACTCCAGAATACTAATGACTACTTATTTTAACGTTTTATTCCAAGGGCTATATAAACTCATTTGTGTTTGGATATACTTATAAATATAAATTTATTTTCTTTTTTAGCCGAGGGTCAGCTATCACCCATGGCAGTAAAAACAAAATAAAAAGCATAAACAAAAATATTAATGTAAAAAATGGGTCGGTCTATCTAAATATCTAAAATATAATGCCTATCTGTTAAAAACATCACCTAAATTCCTAGAACCACCTTGTTGATTAGCAGTGACCAGCAACATACTTCACATTAACAGTGTTAATGCGGAGATAGGGTAGGTGTGAAATAAAAATTAATTTTAAGTAAGTGGCGTGACGCAGCGTTTGGAATCTGATAATTCTGTAATTGACGTCTGAAACCTGGTTCAATTAATGTTTAGACCAGTATTGTCTGGAAGAACCAAAATGTAGTTAATATCAGTGTAGTTGTTAAGCCACAAGACACTAATATAATTATATATTGTGTATATACTCACCACTATTGGCGTTAGAGTAAGCAGCGGAGTCAGCTAGCACAGAACCAGGTGTGTAGAGGCTTATATTGACAGTGCTGCTGCCTAGAGAGTTATTGGCTGACAACTGATACGTCGTGTAGTGCGACGCGCTAACATGATCTATGTGCAGTGTGGCACGTAACGTGTCACCCTTCACGTTCTTCACGCTGGCACGTATGTCTGTAGAGTTTAGAGGCGTGAGATTGGTCAGGTTGTGAACCTGCGACCAAGAGATGTGAGAGTTAGGGTTAGACTCCACGTCACAGGAGAGACTGATGCTAGAGGCGACCTCTGCTGTATGGGCAGTCCTAGAGCAGGTGATGACTGGAGCATCTGTACACAAATCACTGGATCAATCAATAAAATGACTGAGCCAGTTAAGCTGCTGGCTAGGAGTCTCAATCAGTCTCCTTAGATGCACTGAGAACTTGATCATATCTAGCATTCCTAAAACAACTTGTTTAAACTTCTTTATTACTTACAAAGAAAATTCCAAAAGGTAGTTACAAATAAAATACAAATCAAAGTGGCGATCATAAAAGAGCCTAGGCTCTGTGAGGTTAAACAATTAGTTGCCATTGTTTGATATTAAAATAAATTCTATATTTTACAGCCATATAGACATAATTACTTTAAGTATAACCATCAACTTTTTGCTCAGCCTGATTGGTAGCGCTTGCCTGCAGACTAAGAGATTTCTACTACCGGCTCCCACACTACTATTTAATATAGACTTGTTTAAGACATCCACTCTATTTTGCTCTTTAATAGGCTTTTCAAAATGTCAAGACTAACGTCGGACTATTTACCTTAAAGCACTGCCGTGTCGCTCTATAGATTCCTTATCTGAAATGCGCTGAATAATTTTAATAACGAAATATTGAATAAAATAGTGCATGCTGTGTACAATTGTACATTTTACAAGTAAAACTCAGCAGTTTGAGATCTGCATGGTGTGGTCTCGCAGTACTGCACAATGTGGTGCAATCCATTCCCTGATTGGTTGTCTAAAATAATTAATGCGATGATTGGCTGCTTTGATCTTAGCCGCCTTTTCAGCCTAGTATATTTTATAACGTGGTTATTTCCTCACAGGGTTGTTTATGTAAGCCTAATGAGGCCAGGCTGTACAAATCATATCTCTATAGTACACTATTACATTGAAAAACTTGTGATATTTAAATAAATATGTTAATGTCTTATAAAAACCAGTGAATAATTTTTATAAATCCCGCAGGGTTGTCTACTCTACATATTAAGCAATAAAATTATTTAAGCTATTTTGTTTGATTCATTGTTTAACTGACTGACTGACTAGACATAGTGACCAACTAATAATTAATTGATTGATTGACTGACTGACTAATTGCTTGATCGATTGATTGCTACATACACTGCACCGTGACTCTGATAGCTGCAGACACTCTACTGAATCCCGTCACCTCACTAGAGCACTGCAACGTCCTACCATTCAACTTTCTCTCAGGCTTCAATGACCTGTACCTCAATCTAGTCTCTGCCTCAAAGGTTCCCACATCATCATGGCTTTCCCTTGCCTTCACAGCTTTGCTCGTCTCTCTCACAAACATGTCGGTGACATCCTCGACACCGTCCAGAGTGATTGAGACAGTGGGAGGAGTTAGGCTGCCGTCAATCATTGTGATGCACTCTAAGCCGCTACCCATTGACCCGTTACTCGCAGGACTCTCGACCAATAGCAGCTGTTCACCTGTGCTAAGACCACGTCCAAGCGTGTTGTCGTTGAGGCGGTACAGCATAATCGAATCAACGGGAACTGAGAAAAAAACAGGAAATGTCTTTAATTTATTCTAAGATTCCCACTAAATCACTAAACACACCTTAGAGTGCGGTACACATCCATATCTAACAAATGATAGCTTGGTCATATCTCAAGTCAAAGTGAAACTGAGTCACTACCAACTCCTAGTGTGGAGATGATTCCATTTCTGTACCTTCAGCAAAAAGGTGACAATTGTCATAAATCTAGCTGCAAAGTCGCCAATTTCACTTTCGATCCATTATGATCATACACCAGACCCCTACATACTAATTGCTAACAATTATTAGTAACAGATCAATTAACCGATGGTGGGCTTAGTTTTGCCTCTACTGGGAATTGAAGTGCAGACCTTCTGCGCATAATTCAAAGCAAATGGGCGATGTGTTAACAGATGAGCCACTAACACTGTGGCTCATTGGTTAGCGCGTCGACCAATTTTCAAGAGTTGAATTTGATAAATTGTATAATACTAAGTACTACTCCTATACACAGATGAAAATTATATAGTTAATGATACAAAGCTAACCGAGAACGCTGACCCTGACCAGTGCCACCTGGTCATCATCTGAGAAACTGTAGCAGCCATAGGTTCCGGCGTCCTCTCCTCTAATACCTAGCAATCAATCAAACAATCAGTGAATCAATCAATCAATTAATCAATCGTTCAATCAATTAACTGTAGGAACCATCTATAGTGCCTGCGTCCTCACCTCTAGTGCCTAGTAATCAATTAATTAGTCAATCAATCAATCAAACAATCAATCAATCAATAGAAACCTAGCCAGTGGGCATGAGGTGATTCCGGTGGCTACGAATACTATGGGCCCGACGAACCCTGGTGGAGCTGATTTCATCAATGGAATCGGCAGACAGATTGCGCTACATACCTGGGATCAGTGAGAGGCTTCTTTTCTTTGGCAGAGGCTCTCAATCGCTCTGCAGAGGTTTAATGCGATTTGCTTTCGCAGCTCTTTCAGTCTAATCGATCTCGAGTAGCCAAGCCAAGATTCATTCCATTCTTAATGAATCGTTTCTATAAAACCCACAGGACTGTTTACACCCGGGGTAAAAAAATCTATCAATCAATCAATTAATCAGTCATCACAGAAACTGTAGTACCATCACCCTTACTACAACAGCTGTACACAGGTCCACTTGAGCAGACAACAATAACATTAAATACTGTTGCCAACATATTTCACTAGACTGCCAGTGGCGGTAGTCTAGTGGTCAGCGTGGTACGCTTAAGCATTTACAAGTTGATTGAGGAGCTATGAGGTCAAGAGTTATGACTACAAGAATAATATAATGCCACCGGTACTGCTTAATCGAGTATCTTAGCTTGCTGAATAGTGCGCTCTTTACGGCAAGGATACGATAAACCAATGGGACGCAAGACTACACAAAATACCAACAACAGATACTAAGAAAGAAAACCCTGTAAATACTTGCAGTTGTCACGTGTGGAAATACAAGAAGATTTTGTTTCAAATTACACAACTGATGCAACCTATACTTACCAATGCTTACATGGAGCATCATGACATATGCAAGCTTGCAGCATGAGACTAAACTGTAAATCTAACTGAATTACATTATAATTACTCTCAGAGCAGACCTGTGTATACGAGAGTAGTAGAGGGCTTCTTCCCGTCAAACACCAGTCTCAGTCGACTCAGCTTACGATAGGCAGGCTTGAGGAAAGAGTTATCGGCTATCACTGACTGTACATTGTTGTCAGGTCTCTCCAAATACAGCCTCCTGACGTCAGAGAGTTCATCAAGCCGCCCCCCGGAGCAAGTCAGGTTCAGACTGTCTCCTTGTCGAACAGTCACCTCCTTCTTGCTCCAAGATAGCTCTGATGCTTGTGCTGCAGCTGTCGAAAAATAAGCAATAGTAAATCAATATTAACCCTAGCCGAACCCTGAGGGGTCATTTTTGACCCCCTATCGTCAATATGATGGTTAAACAATTTTATGCTGCAACTATAATTACCGTAAATCCTTCAGGTAATCGAAGCTATGTCCCTACTGATTGTGTATTGTACAAAATTGTTACATTGTCTCTGCACATTTAGCTGTGAGACCATGCCAAAGAGCAATATTCATGGGACTTTGTGAAATTATTAATATAGATTACCTTGTTAGCTACATAATTGCTATCGATTTATAAGGAATTTAACACACATTATACAGTACAGTGATCATCCTTAGTGATATCTAGTACATATGTAACCAGGTTTTCATTGTTAGGAGGTTAAGTCTGTTATCCATTTTATCAGTCCATGATAATGCCTCACTGATTGGTTTCTATAGCATATACTGTGTATCTCCCTTCAAATGTTATTTATTTTGTTCTTGATCACAAATAACCATTTCAAATGTTCTTGTTGGTTTATTATATCATTATCGAGCTGTATTTAACATTTTTATTTTCGAAATATATGTAAAACACGATTTTATAAGGGGGGTCAAAAATGACTCCAGAAGTATTATTTGTGTGTCAAAATATTTGTGTATCAAAATCACAAGGTACGGGTAGGGTTTATAATAATAATTTAGTGTATGCAAGTGATCCCGTCAGATGGCAAGATAGCCGGGATTCATTTCCAAATTTGACTAGCTAGATGCAATTGCCAGAGCGTGTCTTGGTACACTAGCTGAGCAGGAGCAGTGTGAGTACTGCTATTATAGCAATGGACAGTAAAGAAGCTTACTTTGGCTTACAACTCAAGGCCTTCACTGGGCTTTGAACCTGACCTCATGATTCAGCGGCCGAAGAGCTGCACTAGACCATGGAGACTCTCCATTAAATCAATTAAATAATGAAGTAGTCATCAGTTAGTTCAACCAATAGTCTACCACGGCAAGTTAGATTTAAACAGTCTCTCTGTCGCATGGTACTATAGGAACCTCATTCCCATTCTGTGATGCACCATAGACAGAGCTGTCAGGTATAATACTAGTAAGATTCATTGAATCATTCAGCGATCTGCTTTATTCTCCATTGCAAGGATAGCAGTCGGTGTACCATTACCAAGATAAGCTCTAATAGCCGATGGAAACAAATTCCGGATATCTCACCTTCAGGTGAGATCAATAGCATAAACTATTGTTATTCTTGTATTCAGGTATGGAATAGTTTATCATACAGTAAAAAATACTTGGCTTATTTCATGCAAACATGGCTGTACTTTTCACAATAACATGTACCGACAAAGTTACTTTCAACAACAACGCAAATAGAGTGCTATCATTGTTACCGACAACATCAAGCACTATGCAACTAAAGCCAAACTGAAAGGCAATGCAATAATATTTTAATTTTACGACCGCCAATAAAATGTTAACATTTTCCAAAAAAAAAGTTCAAAGTATGAAGGAAATATAAGCTCAGATCTGGATCAAAGCAATGCACTTTTATGACAAAGTTCACAAGCACAATAAATAGCAATATCTGTTTTCATAGTCAATGATGCTTTCCAGTGATAAGCAATAGTTAGCTAAAAGTAGTTAACTATTTGATTAAACTACTGTATTTTAGTTAGAGCAATAGTTTAACTACTTATTTTAAGTTTAGTTAAAACAGTAGTTAAACTACTTTTCTTTAGTTAATAACTATTTAGTTAAACTACTTTTTAAAGTTAACAGTGAACAATTTTGGTGATATTAAACGTCGTCTAAGTTGTGAGCAAGGCATAAATGAATGAATGCTTGTGCATATCTCAATTTCACTGAAAACAATACTGTACAGAAATTAAGTTTTCCTGTTAATTAATGTGCATTCCTGTGATGTGGGCTATAGAAATTAACTCAATAAAGCTTTTCTATAGGTTTTGATAAAATTTTATATAGAAAACAGCAAATTTTATCTAAAAAAGTAGTTTAAAAAGTAGTTAAATAGTTACCTACTTTAGTAAAAAGTTAAACTACTTTTTTAGTTTAATTAAAAAAGTAGTTAAACTACTTTTTTTGTAAAAGAAATAGTTTAGTTAAACTACTTTTTTAAAGTTAGGTGCCCATCACTGATTCTTTCAGAAAAGAACCGTTGAGAATTAAAACCAACGGGCGTCCTGCTCCTGCTCCACTTATAATATAATATATAATTATTATTTTCTGATTAAAAAATTAGTTCTCAGAAAACTGCAACAATTTGCTGTCAATTGAGAGCAAATCTAACACAGTATGTAATACACAGGACGGACCTGCTATAGCACAGAGTATAATGAGAGAGATAGGAGGTTTCCCTGATATAGCGCACAGTATAATGAGAGCGATAGGAGGTTTCCCTGATATAGCGCACAGTATAATGAGAGAGATAGGAAGTTTACCTGATATAGCACAGAGTATAATGAGAGAAATAGGAGGTTAACCTGATATAGCACAGAGTATAATGAGAGAAATAGGAGGTTTACCTGATATAGCACAGAGTATAATGAGAGTGATAGGAGGTTTACCTGATATAGCGCAGAGTATAATGAGAGAGATAGAAGGTTAACCTGATATAGCGCACAGTATAATGAGAGAGATAGAAGGTTAACCTGATATAGCGCACAGTATAATGAGAGAGATAGGATATTTCGCCATCAGCTGAGTTATGGGCGCCGCCATATTGGATTAGTTATGTTTATGTTTACAACAGTGTTAACATAGCGGCCAAGTTATGCTGTGATGTAACCAGTGCATTATGTGAAAACTCCATTAACCCTTTCCTATCCTATGACCACTCTGAGTGGTGGAAAATTTTAATAAGCTTAAATTATCCTATGGCCATCATACTTTCGAAGTTTCGACTTGTCTTACAGATCCTTTTGCCAGTTTGAGTGACCTAAAGTTATAACTTTAGCAAGCCTGGGCTCTGCTGACTGTGCTGATCGAGTGAATTAGGTGAATTTATTAGTGAATATAATTATCTGCTGTGAATTTCTTAGGATCTGCATGGAATAATATTATCCAAATATAAAAGATAGGAAAGCGTTAATGGCAACAACAAAAACATCGAATTAAGAGTATTTGGCTGCCGTCGTCGATGACAACATTCAGCATTATAAAAATTTTTAAACCGATGTTAATTCTTCATTTCCAGTGCGATAGATACTGGAGTTTAACATCCCATTAGCCTATATAACAGTGGCGGCGCCAGCTTTTGGGGAAAGCCGGGGCACTGCCGCAGCACCAAGGTCCCGAGACGGGACACATTAAAACGAATTAAAAATCATGAAATTTTGTAAGTAGCCTACTTGAATTGTAAACATAATTTAGCTATATAGCTAGGCCTACAGATACTTTTCGAGACAAATTCCGTCGGAAAGATAGTGGGTTTCATTTAAGGAATTGTTAATTCAATCAAATTTCAAACAAAAAAATTTCATTCCGGGGTAAAATGAGTAAACTGTGAGAGACGGTCCCGGCTGGAACTTTCTACTTCAAATAACTTTCTACTTTCTATTTCAAACAAGCGTCCTATGATTTACTCTATTAATACTGAGACAAGCTTCATGAAATTACGTCCCTGACATTGGCTTCGGATGAGGAATCTGATGTTTTATCTTTACTGATCAATTGATTGAAATTCGTTCTCAAATTTGACTAACAGTAGCGGTCGAGATCGTGCCTCTATTTAACACCGACACCCCAGTCTTTTGCAATGGAGTAAAGCATCTGAAAATGCAACAATCAATACGCGCATAAATTCATTTCATAACATTGATAGTAAAAATTGGTTGATTTTTATCAAATTGGTAACATAAAATAATTTCTAGTTACACTTGAGGAATACTCGTGTTTGCTGATTCAAAATTCTGAAGCAGTCGCATACAACGTAATAACAGTTGCTTCCAATCATCCTACCAATGGGAGTTGAAGGTCTTTTTAGCCCAATTTTACATGTATTAACAATTGTATGGTATCACAGTATTGTATGGTATTGTAATGTATTGTATTGTATTGTATTGTATTGTATTATATTGCATTATCTCTGCTCAGCCCCATCATCATCACTCAGTATTCCTAGTTTGTGCCCGAGCCACTTGAACTTGTCCTTGACTTCCTCTTGCATCAGATTAAAGCACATGGCAATCAGCGACAGCCCAAAGGCAAGCCACAGAGCACAGAGGACCAGCTTCTCGTTAGATTCCCAGTCTGTCATGTTCGTACCGGGCACTATATCTCCGAACCCTATCGTACTCAGAGTAATAAAACAAAAATAAGATCCATCCAGATAACCCCACTTCTCCCATGTCGTAAACATGGCCGCACCAGCCGCAATGTAGCCACCTATCAGAAGTAGACACACAGCTATAGGTACAGTCACTTTTCCTTCCGATTCCTCTTCTTCCAGTTCGTAATCGAAAGGGTCGTCTATTAGACCGATTCCATTTAAACCAGGAAACATTAACGGAGATAGAGCATCGTATCGCCCTGTTAGATAATCATATGGCATTGTTGAGTTACCAGTCTCTGGTGGCATTGAGATAGAGCGAGTATTGGATGGTCGCAGCAGTCGATCTCTCTCGCTGCTGTGTCTATGCGACGGTTCTGCACCATCTATGACAAGTGACAAGTCGTCGCTCGCTCCACCGCTGTCAGCCGTCACAAATGACTCGTCAGACCGGTGCCTCTGAGGGTGACGTGACCCACTTCTGATCACACTTCTATCCCGAACCTTCCCACCGGCTGAACGTCGTAGATTGACATCTATCGATTCCATGGAATGTCTTCTGCGTCTGGTTGGAGAGATGCGCTGTCGTTGGTTGGAATTCTTCCCAATTCCTTCGCCTCCTCTCTGGTTGACTCTCTGCTGTGCAGCAGCAGCCGAAGCAGCCAATGCCATCAGACTCTCGAGGTCTCTGGCAGTCTGGCGCAGCCGATATGGATTGGATGTTGATCGGGGAAGAGAATTGGTTTTAGTTACTTTACGTCTAAGTAGAGGTTTATTCTCACCCGGACGTCGACTGTCGTACGAGTTGGTACCTGAAGAGATTCTATTAGGGCTTACTGAAGGTTGGGTTCCCCAACTGACTGGTCGCTTACCTTTATCTACACTGATTTGCCTATCCACACTCTCAGATACCCTCAACCTTTTTGGTTTTCCCTTTGATTGAGGTTCAACTGTGGAGTAACGACCACCGGTGGCATCCGGAGAGCGCTGGGAATCTGTCACGTCTGAACACGTTATGGAAACAGATGGGTTATCAGACTCTGATTTACCTTTGGCAAGCTTTCCCAATCTACGCCAGTTCCATTTTGCTCCCTTAGCTTCAGGTTCTTGTGAACTTGATTTCTCATTTTCCAGTTGTTGCCTTCCGGCTTCAAACTTGTTATTAGCAGACGTTGGTATTCTGTCATTCTGTACTAGAGGATCTAAAAAGTTAACGTCTTTCTTTCCTTTCGATGAGGACCTACTTGGAGTTCTTTTTAGTAATTTTCTCTTTTCGCTATGGGCTCTCTTTATTTTCAATAAGCCGGTTGAAGGGTTGCCGTTGTTTTGAGAATTCGGTGTCAGATTAAGATTTGGATTTGATCTGGAGAGCAATTTCATTTTTGTGCCAGATTTCCGTTTGCGACGTTTATCAGACGTGGCGCCATCCTTGAAGGAACTTGACCTTATATTTTGTCTAAAACGTTTTTCACCAGGTTTATTTGTATTAGAACCATTCGTACCAGGTGAAGGGCGAGCGCCAGTTGTATTATTTACACTCGTAACAGCAGAATTGTCAGGTATATTATAATCTCCTTCCTTTCTCCTGCAGTAACCCAGTTCGGCCATACTGGGACAGTCGTCTATGATGTCAGTCTCTCTAACGTCTATGTTCGAATAGAAATTATCATCGTCATGATTATCATTATCATCATCTACGCAGTCATCCAGTATATCAGTTTCTCTAATACGTGTGCTGAGGTCTTCCAGAGATCTCGATGCTTGGCGGTGCTTGATTGGCGTGGGTGGGTTTTGAACCGGACTCCCTTGAGTAGAAGTAAAGTTCTCTAACGATCTGAACGCCTCAACGGAAGCTGATCTTCTGATCCTAATATCACCACTGGATGATCTCAATCTTCCTTCTACTCCATCGTCATCGTCCTCAAATCCCAGATTATCGCACGTAGTGCTGGAACCTCCTTCCAAGCCATCCTCCGAAGGATGCAGCCTGGAATAAATTGACACCTGGTTACCCAGCTTTCCCATCCTCCCACTGGAGATCCCTGGAGAGGAGATCGTTTCCAGGAGGATATTATTCTGAGCCGCCATTTCCCGTCTTCGTCTCAGCTTCAGTCTCTCCCTCTTACGACGTCTGTCACACTTCTTGCAGCAGAGAACGTCGCAGCAGATCTTCTTGTAGAAGAGACGGAAACAGTCTGCCAGGAAGTTGCCTATGTTGGAGAGGTAGAGAAAGGTTAGGGGTATCCCGATCAGAGCGTAGACAATGGTTAGCATCCTTCCCCACGGGGTCTTAGGCGCGATGTGTCCATATCCTGAAAATAAAAATTAAAACACCTTTATTATTGGAACTCTTAATTTATATACTTATAATTGTTATTATAGTTTCAATTAATTAATTCGGTAAATGCTGCCATCTGGCATATAAACAAAAGGTAATGAAAAAACACCTGTGGACGCTATTTTAATTCTCTCTATCTCTTGCATGTTAAAAGAGGGTTCTTAAGAATTTA
>JAQFZF010001233.1:0-14561 GCA_034695365.1 Enchytraeus norvegicus | reverse complement strand
TCTGACTTCCAAGGTGGTTTCCTGTTGCCTTCCTCAGTATGAAAATATCTGCGTTAGTCGGCTTTTACGAAACATGTGCAGTTATCAGTTGGTCTATTCTCAAGTTTCCGGATCCAACGCGGGACTATGGATACAGGCTACATATTAAAGAAAATTATATAGAAGTAGTCCGAAATGACAATTGTCAAGAACAACACGGGCCAGAATTCTTTATTTGCATCCACGGAAGTCCGAATGACCGGATATCAAAGAACGATTGTATTGACTCGGGATTACAGGATAATAAAAATGTTACTTAAGCAACTTCAATGGTCTTCAGACGTTGGATGATGTCTCCCGTGTGCATTGATACAGTCTAGGAGAAATCAATCAAACCACATTTATGAGTATTTTAATTATTTAACAACCAAACCAACTTAAAGTTGAATTAAATTAAATTGAAAGCCAACTGAAAGCCGTTGCAGATTTAGATTTATACAACTTCAACCGAGATCAATAAGTCTACGTAATAACATCTTCATAAAATAGCGTATTTAAAAACGAAAATCATGATGTGTTGCGTAAAAGCTTGTCAAAAATAATACATAAACTTTGCATCCTGATGATGCAAGATTTGGAGGCTGTTTAGTAGATACGACAATCTATAGTTATTTATAAAACTACATGCTGGACAATCTTCAAGATTCCGAGTTTGGAATATCAAGTCAAAACAGAACCATCTCTTTCAACGTGACACACACGTAGGTGTCTCCCATGCAATAGAAACTTTACGTGTTTCTTTTTATCAAGCTCTTGTTAATTTAGTTATTCAAAGCTGCACATTTTCAAAATCTAGTTACCGTAGAGTCAGAGAAGACTATATTAATTAAAACAGATAGTGGATCAATATTGTTTTAATGTTTTCTCAAATTCAATTTTCGAAGTCAAAATGACCTCACGTTGCTTGAATCCAATGCACGTCATAATATATAAGTGATTACAATGTTGTAAGTTGTTTTAAGTTTTAAATCCATAAAAACGAGGCTTAAGAAACGAATCATCTTCGGCCTTCATCGCCATCGTGTATCGAAATGAACGTTAAATGAGGTTCCTTTATCAAATGTTGTTGAACGAATTAATCAATGGCAAGTTTTCTGAAGGATTCTTGACGTGGCAAGGCTTTTGGTTTCTTGCTCTCGTCCATTCTGTAACGATCGCTGGTATGCTCCCAGAGTCGTACTCGAAACGTTGGATCTGTTAGCCTCCTCTTGATGTCATCTGTTACATATAGATGGAAGAAACAGAAATAGCGAATAAAAATTAAATATTAGCAGAAATACAAAAAAGCAATATATTGTTTTGGAGAGAAGCATACTCACAGAATACTATAAACTAAGTTTAATATATGTTTCTACACCACAAGGAAGGTAGAGACGGACCCGGCCAGGAACCGATTCCGCGGCTATGAGGTAATAAATCAATTAAGCTACATACTAGACTGTTTAAACGTGAAGAATCACAATTGCTTAGATTATATTAAATAATAATATTTGCTATGTAACGTCATTGACATATTATAGGCCTAAGCTACGACAACATCAATAACAAAGCAATTAGAGTGCTACCGTCACAACATCGAGCACTATGAGAACCAAAGCGAAACCGATAAGTAGTAAAAGAAATGTCCAAAGGTGCCAATCTTAAAACCAGCAAAAAATTAGAAGAAAAAGAAGAAAAAGATGCAACTTATTACTAACTTATTAAAGAGAGTAAACCATCGAGATAAAGCTCTGTAAGAGAATCGATGTGGCTCCGTAAGAACAGACAAATCGGTGATCAAGCTTCATGATTAATCGTGTAGCTGCGCCAGCATCCATTGAGAAGCCATCAAGAGGCAAAGGTACGCTTAATCAGAGAGTGGTAAAAATACTAAAAACAGTAATTTAGAAAGAAAACTGGCATTTGCGTATGTCACGTGTGAAAATTAAAGGAAAATTATTGGTAATAAATAGAGAAGAAGGGGCCTACCTATTATTTCGTTAATGGTTCCCGCATTGGGCCCATTGTAATCATCAGGTAGGTATTCCTCGGGCCACAGTTCCATAGGGACCGCTTTGTATAAGCTCTCCATGTTGTCGTGGGTGTGCAACTGTCACAATACAGAAATAAAAAAGTATAATATAGTAGATTTTGTCAAGTCAGTATATTTATTAAGCTATCGCTGCGTATCCTAATAATTATATTCATCATCACAGAGAGAGGGTTCCTACGGATGTCACTTTTTTGCTGTGCGCATCTACTGCATGAATTAATTTGAATTAAGAGCTATTAATTTGAACTATTAAATAAAAATTTGGGGGGCTTTTTATAATAGTCAAAGAGTATTATACAAAATCTCTGCTTGCAGACGTGCTCATGTATGTGTTGAATTCACTGAATTAAACACGATGAAATTTAAAAAAATGAAATTAAAAATATTTTATCAGCATTAAATTAACTAAGAGAATAAAACCATGATAAAATTAAATGACATTATTACACACCCTTTCTGTATATTTGGCTTTCATGAGAGGTTTAACGATGCCGAGCAGTATGTCCAACCCTGGCCCGGCGTTGTAGATGTGAAATGCTTTTATTCTGCCGGTGTTGCAATCCTAAACATTTTTATATCACACATAATTTACAGTAGCCTAGTATTGAGGCAAATAAAAGGTGAAAAACTATTTTAAAAGCTAGTATTGATTTTGTTTTATATACTATTATTTGCTTTTTATTACTTTTGCGTAGGTCAGTACCATTTATCCTAAAATTACTTCAGGCAAGCGATCGAGTTGAAACAGCAACAAACAGGCTGTGACAAACAAATTAACATTGGCCAAGTTCCACAAATTAAGTTAATAAATGTATTTTAACATCTAGTTTTAGCGTTTATGAATATAGGCAATATTAGGCATATAGCCTAATAATGTAGAAGCATATCTGTTGATGATTTGAAACCGAGCCACCTATACCACATCATAAACTCCTGCGAAACCTTCATGACAAATGCAATAAGACTTTAATTCTAAATGTGTCCTAGAGAAGTAACCCATATATACAGCTATATATTTGGCATAATGAAATTAATAATTCTAAACAAATAATGGTTTCGATAAATCGTGAAATTTACCTGATATAATTTGCTATGCATTTTTGCTGTTTCAGGAGACATTCGTTTGAGAAATTTAGAGGTTCCGTCTGTTAGATCGAAGATTATCTGAGCTCCATTAACCATCCCACGCTCGTTGTTATCCTTCAGCAGCTCCTGCAGAGCCAGGGAGGCTCTTATCTCGTTTGTCACTGTCATCAGAGGATTGTTTGGATTTAGAGCACCTGAAAGGTCAACGAACGACAATTTTAAATCATTTTAAAAATAAATTGCTAGGAAATGTTTAACATTAAAATTAGTATTCATATATTAGAGACTTATGCAAAAATGCAAAAAGTCCAGTTTAACGGCTCTCCCGTCACTGATGCAGCCGTTAGGCCGCGAAACTGACGTTAGAGTCGGCTTTAGCCACTTACAGCCTTCAAGCGTGCGTCATGCGATTCTCATACATATATCTTCTTTATTCTTTCAGCACATGCTTTTTTAGCCACTGCCCCCAATTCTTTGTAGGTTTACATCGCCCCTAGATCGTTCAGCGCATCTCCGGGGCATTATTGAACACGTTGAGGACCGCCACTGCACCAGCCAACCGAGATACCAAAGTATGAGAGCTGAATTGATTAACAAAATGGTGCCCAAAATCATAGTCTTTACCAATATTAAAACAAAGAAGCAGAGTTATTTTTTTATAATTTACTTAATTAACATAAATAAATGAAATCCAAACTTACATGGTCTGATGATAGTGATGTATCGTCCCTCTTTATCAGGCTTCGGTAGAGGTATGAACATTCTGCATTAACAATAATCACTATGTATAGTGAATAAAAGTAATAAAATTAATGGGATACATATCCCATTGGGTGAGTCGTGACAGTAGCCGGGATTATCAGGGAAATTACAGAGAAGCTTTATCACGTTTGTGACTAAATAAATAAATAAATATGCTTCAATAAAGAAGTAATTAATAATAGTAAATAATAAATAATACTTCTAAATTAATATGAAAAACATAAGTTTTTATTGTATTGTTTAACGTCAATGACTGATAGGACATTGGATCAATAACCTTATAAACATGGAGGCCACTAAAGAATATATTATCTGTAGGTGTGTATCAGTAGCTAGTATTATAGATCCGAGTTAGAATTACCCTGGCAATTATCACAGCTTTTATCACACTTTAAAAGGCAAGAGAAGGCTATATTATTATGAAACAGACTCTCCAAAACACTTGAATAATATTTAGATTCTATAATAAAATATTTGTTGTATGATGTATCTCCTGAAAGGATTTCTTGCTGAGTTGATTAAAGGGTATCTTCTGAAAGGGTTGCTCAACTGATTTGAAAATGGATTACCTTTTGATTGCTGCGCTATCAAAAGGCATATTTACGATTAATCATAGAGTGATCAAAATAAAAACACAAAAACAGCAACTAACAACGGAAACTAGCATGTGCGTTTGTCATAAGTGAAAATACGCCGATACAGAAATTAAAATAATATCAATAATAATATTACTACTCTACAACGGTCAGCATATTAAGTTCCGACACTAGGTCATTGCTGCGCGCAGAAAATAACACAGGAAATGACAAACAACTGAAAGAAGATGCAATTTCTTAAATTAAGACTAGTTACAACCCATACCCCACCTCTAACCCTAACCCTAAATGATAAAAAGTAATAAAAAATATATATATATTTCCTCGAGTAGCAGTCGAACCCCTCAACAGAACACCTGTTCATTTACGACATCCATGAAACATCTGTGTTATTTTATGAGCAAGCAATGGTCGAGTGTAGAAAGCTAACATACCAACGGTCAGAAAACTGTTACAAACCCTTTCTCGATGAAGGCCAATATTCCAGGTTCCTGAGAGTCGAGGTTGGTTGTCATGCTGGGATATTTGGAATGCATCTGAGCGATGTTCTCTATTATCTCTCGCGCTCTCAGCTGACTGAACTTTGCCGTCCGTAATATTTGCAGCAGGTAATCTGTATCTGAAATTACATAATGCATGAAATGTATGTTTACGATTTGAAAATTGTATCTCACAATTCTACCGCTAGACTAAAGGCTGGTTTACAATCGAAATGTAATCCTTAATTCCTGGATTTAACATCGATGTCAATGTTTAAGGTTGTTAAAGGAGCACTTCGCCATGTTTACATTATAAAAGGTTTGAATCTTTGGATCTTTGACTGTTAAATCCAGTTATTTAAGATTGAATTTCGATTGTAAATCGGGCCTTAGTGATTTAAAAATTTGTAAAGTATATCTGGGTCCTCTAGTAATTTTTTAACACTTCTCTAGTTTTAACCATCAAATAAATAACGCATACGTAGGCCCTACCTAATCTGAAGCTGATGTGTGGTTGAGCCCTAATCCAACCCCTGATGTTTTGAACAGCTCCCAGTCTCTGAGAGGGGTCCTCAAATAAGTCTCTCCTTGCTCTCTCCAGGCTGGCAGCGTCCAGAGTGCACACGTAGTCCTTGTCTTCCGGGTCAACTAGAGGCAGCATGACTGATGGATCACAAAGTTGGCTTAACAATATGAATATTTAAGAATGTTCTGTAAATTAAATGAAATTGCTGGAGAATATAGGATATCCTTATATACTAGCTTACAGATTATATAATATTTACGAATACATTCAACGTGTCTAAATAAATTAAAATTCTAACTTAGAATTTATAAATTATTGAAATTTAATCGTCGTTATTTTAATTATTCCATAAGGATTTAGAGGTGCGGTTTAATTTATTTCTGCTGAGCTCCATAGGATAATTAAATTAAATTTTCAAATGCAGGCTCTTCATTTTCACATTTTGAGTGCACGATAGAGAATCTAGGTAGATTTGCTTCCAAATTTAATTGCAAATAGACAATAACATATTTCATCGTAATTTGCTATCGAACAAATAATATGAAAAATGCAAATCCGATATAATGTCCCGGTTGGATTATCTAATGGGGTAGCACGATTATCAAATATCTAAGTGGTCATGGGTTCTTGTCTCAGCCGGGTTTGTCTCAGACATTATCCTTGCAAAGTAACTTAAAGCCTACATAATACTATAATTGCCTACAATATAACCCAACCTGCGATTTGAGCGACTCCTAATAGCCTACTACTGAAATATTAATTTCTTAAAATACTAATACCACAATAAGCTAATCATTGATCTTTGTAGCTTAGGTTAGTGAAGTTGGTATACTTTTGGTTATGTACTTTATGGCACAGTGTGGCACTGTAACACCCAAACCATTGAAGAGGCTGCTGATCTATTTGTGATTTTTTATCGCACTGATAATTTAAGGAATCATCATTGCAGATTGAATCATAGAAATGATAGTCACTCAAGATAGCACTTAAAGTTAGATTGGCACCTCCGCGGTATTCGAGGGTCCTACCCGCACGCTTTATCTTTGTTATCAGTCTACAGTAGCTCTTCATATCAGCAATAGTTAAGGCAATGTTTACACAGGAGTTACTTTTATCGTATCCAATAATTACTTGACTTAATTAATTATTAAGAAAGGGGATATGGGTTAAAATAAATATGACCGCTTGATAATTCAAAAAGCCTTGATCACTCAAAAAAAAACCTTGATCACTCCATTTTTCTTGCACAGCAAGTATGGAGTGGATTTCTACTCTAAAAAATTAAAATTTTATTTCTAAGGAAAAAGTAACAGATTTTCTTCTCATTTTTCATAACATTTGGTGGAAGAAATTTCCAAAGATAGAACCCTGTGAAGGGAACACACAATCTGACGTCTCTTCGGAACTGGAATTCTTATGATCCTCTCATTATATATAGGCCTATTGGGGATTGCAACCATCCCAACCAATCCTCTGATTTTCTTCTGCATAATGAAATCATTATATTTATTTATTCAATGTATTCATAGTATTGACTATATAATTCAAAAGTTGTTGATATTTTTTCAAAACTTGACGTGTAATACTTTGGCTGGGCCAAGGCACAAAATAGCAAACACAATCTACTATCTTGATCTTTATTGACACACCGTTGATCAATCAAACATATGGATCCCATCACAGGGTCTCTGGCATTACCACACCTAAAATGATGTCTTTATTTCTGAAAAATTTGGGATTATAAGTTGCTTCCCGTTGCCTTACGCAGTGACTGCACTGCGTTAGTCGTCTTATGCGAATACGTGCAGTTTTTGATTGATCTATTCTCGGATCCACCAAATAGAGAATAAAATCCAGCATTAATAAGTAACCTATATGTAATTATACAGATATTACGTTAAAAATGTGATAAAGTTGTGATTTAGATATTACAGAATGTGATTGAGCCTAGAATCAACAAAAAATAAAACCATAAAGTAAAAACATTATCGGAAACCGATTGCACCGGAAATTGCTAGTTGCTAGTAGGCCTATGTGTAATGCTAGTTATGATGAGGGGCCTGCATGTAGCCTTACAAACATGAGATAGTATTCATGGTAAAGAGTGGGCTGGAGATTTGGAAGCGTAGATTAGGCCTACATGAGTAAAAGGTAGGATATACGTTAGATATTACATTATATAGTTTTAGTTAGTCAAGGTCTACATTAACAATTTAACATCAAGTAGATTAAAGCAAATAAATAATATTTATTTGATTTAATAAAATTGATGTAGATTACAGCAAATTAATCAGATTTTTCTCTACATATTATGTAGAGAAAATAGCTTAAAATAGGCACATACAATAAAATTGGTCTCACATATTGTTATTATTTATAGTCCGCTTTTGAGTAGTCTGATCATTAGCCTATTTAATGCCACACAAAGTCATACAATACTGATACAAAAGGAGATGTGATATGAAAGAAATGTAAAATCTATTAGATTTACGTGGGAGAGTCTTGAAACTTGGCATAGGGCTATGGATGACCTCTCCCCCACGTGATGGAGAAGGTCATCACCACGATTGACCTACAGGGTAAGCAACAACAACAACAGCAATTTAATGAGCCTCGTTTAAACATATTTTTCTTCGCTTCGATTCCTCGTGGCTACATTCGATACAGTACCTACCGCTAAGTCGAATACAAACCAGCTTCGACTTAATAAATGAAGATAAGATACATGTAAATTTTGCGGATGCTTAATTATACGTTGAGTTTTAACTTAGAAGTACCTATACCTAAATATGCCTACATGTATATGTAGGCCATAGAACGCTCGGCAAGAAATAAATTAATCAATCAAGAAATGGCATCAAAATATTTTATGGTCATTCTACGTGCTAGTTGCATGCTATAGGAGTTCGACTGCTACAGTAGGCCAAAGCAGTAAATAGCATGAGTAAACTTTAATGCAGACCTATGTTTTGAATATGGCCTATACTTTAATGTAGACCCATGTTGTCTACACGTTTATTGATAATCTGATCTTTTCTTCTGATCTTGTCTTCTGATCTTTTCATTGCTAGAGATGAATTGAGTGCTGTTCCCTCATATAATAAGTTTCTAAAATAGGTATTAGGCCTAGTGGTATTTATATGTATTTCGTCCTTCAGTCCTGTCACTTGATACGTTCAGAAGTGAGTAGGTAAGTTTGAGTGTTAAAGTTCATAGAGTCAAAGTTCAGAACCTTCAAAGCTTCTCCTCAAGACCGCTCAATGGGCCTACAATCGAGCTACCGTTTCAAAATTACTCAAGCTGATTACATGCTACAGCTTTATCCCATAGAGTACACAACAGTTTAGTACTGTGAACCTATAGTGAACGTTCGGAATTATAGACTTACAAAATAATACAGTTGACGACAAGACGCCAAGCGCTACTAGCCTATTAACAAGACAGTTGCTTATTAAATCTGCTATTACCTTAAAGGTGAATATGAAAATTGGTCTGGTGAAATTTAGATATCACCAATATAGGTGTACATATGAATGTATAATGAACTGAGATAGTCAAGACCACACACATAAAAGACTGCGAGATATCCATTGATATGGAACGATAATTTAACAGATATTTGATACAAATTGTAGATTAAAAGTCCTGTAAATAGTTTTAGTATAAGTCTACTGATGAACAAGGATATTATATTTGTCTTAGAGAGAGAGAGCGTCTGCATATATTCCTGTTAAAATACTTGAAGTCATTTGACTTTATCCTGTTCTTAATTTATGCATGTGGAACAGCACGTAACGGGCGCATTGTAATTTAGAAATTTGTAGGTGGGGAAGGGGTATTCCCAAGGCCCCAACTCGCAATTTTCGAAAAGAGTTATCAAAAGAACCTAGTAAAGAAGTTTTAAATTACTTCGCTTCGCGAAACGAAGCAAATCGAGCGTCGGCCAAACAACAAGAGCGAATCTTCGCGGATGTTGTTTTCGTCGTTGTCGCCGTGGGTCGTAGATAGAAAATTGAAGAAGCTGGTTTTGCTCATACAGCGATACTCGTAATAATACGGTAATATCCAACTCCCAAATCTACTTACGCTGACAGACTTACATGTATGTTATTTTACTGCATAACTCTGAGACAAATGATTTGTGAGCTTAACCTATTGACAAGGATTCAAATGGAGAAAACCAGAGGTCAGTATAATATTATATGGAGCTCTAGCTCTATCGACAGTGCCAGAGCTACATATGCAGATCTATGGGGAAGACGCTTTAGAAAATTATAGCCTACAATAGATACTAGGCCTATACTAACTAGACAACCAATCAGGGAATTGATTATAGTCCCGGTTGGATGGTCTGGTCGGTTAGCAAGCTTGCCTGATAGGCAGGAGGCCACAGTTTCGAGTCCTAGCCGGTTCCGTCTCTGACAGTATGATTGTGATACAGAAACATACGTTAGACTTAGATTTTATAAAGCCTAAAACAATGAGCATATACACATTGTGATTGACCAATCACATGATCTGGTACATATTGGCATCAAACCCCAAACAAGACTTTAAATATGGCGGACCATCGATGCTCCCGCCTGTTATTACTTTAAATTGATTGGTCTATTGAAAAGCAAAATAGTCAAGAGTCACATAAAAAACAGAGCCTGGCACTGCACTTGTGTAGTAGGCCTAATTAATTAATTACTTGCTTATGTTTTGATAGAAAAGCTCAACTAGGCACGGGAATAAAATAAATATAGGGATTTATACAACACTATTTTATTAGTTATTTCATACGTGATGCTGTCGTTTTTAGCAAAAGTTAATAATTTCTAGGTTTTTCTATAACTAATAATGTTGTGTTTTTACCCACTTGTCTTGAACTTTCTTGAACTGCATGAAAACTGAATGCCTAGATTATGTGAATTAGGACTTCTGAGTCCTGCATGACTTTGTCGAGGGCATGTAGAAGATGCGACGTCTAGATGCAAATTTAAAAGATGAAAATGTTCCTACTATGAAGCCTTTAGTATTTGAACGTAAATACAGCAAAGAGAATAATGGATTTATCATTGTGAATAATATTATAAACATCTTTCAACTGTTTAATCGTACCTTTTGCCGATGACAGGGAGAGCACTAAGCAGCATAGCGTATATCCGCGATTGACCTGTCAGCACCGGTAAGCACCCTTGGTCAAGGGCGATGGCATTATTATTTGTAGACTGACATGGGTTTGATCCCAGGACTCTTCAACCACTTGCCACAAAACTCACTACTCTAACCAATGGACTACGGGGCTACGGAATACGTAATCTAAGAAAGGCAATGATCCCTCGAGACCATACTGACCTGTAGGTGATCAATTGATCTCACTTCGAAGCACCTTCAGGCTTCAGCACACAGGTGACAATTGTCATTAATCAAACGACAAGATCGCCAGCTCCACTTCAATCAATTACTATCAAAATCCAGATCTGTGTTTACCTTTGCAATTTTCTGTAGCGATCACCTACTACACCATCAATTAATTGACCCGAGAAGTGATGGGTGCTTTCTTGGCCTATTGCTCGCCCCGAGATTTTACTCTCTGGTTGGTTCGATTGGGAGTCGAGCTCGGACCTTGCATAATTCGACACAAACTGGCCTACGGCTTTAACCAATGAGCCACCGAGAATCTTTATTATTAAATTTATTCAGAAAAACATTGATGACGATATCAATTATGTTTAATTTTGTTTTCCGGTAATAGTTATGGAACCCTATCTTAGCTTTATAGCAATTCATGAAGAAAATATAGTAAGAGCTTGGACATTGTTTTTGTTATATACATTGTTTTTATTGTTTTACGTTGTTGTTATTGCTAATCAAGGAGACAACAACAACAACAACAACAAAGTAATAGGAAAATTGCAAACACGATTTTCCTTCTCTTTGATAGACTTTACGTTAACATTGCCTTATGATAACATTATAGCCCTTTAGCCGGGCCCTATAATATTACGTAGGCTGTATTAGCTGTAGGCCATCACCTCATATACGGCTGCTGAAGAATTAGGTACGGCACCTAATTAAATTACATGACATTGATGCAAATTGTTCCTAAATAACACGTAGTAGTTGATAAAATAACGTTCATTTACCTATTTCTCGAATACTACATTTAAGGTAATTTCATGCACTACTCTCTTTACTTTCTCTCTTAACCCTTAACATTCCATATGGCTATATGACTCCTCGAGTATAAAGTTGTTTAAGGATAGTTGAAGGATATAAAAATAAATAATAATAATAATGGTTTAACTTCCGTTTCCTCATCCAAGGATTAAGTCAGGGTCGTCTCAGTATTATATAACAACATGGATACTGGAAGTGGAAGAAGAAAGATGTATCCAGATGTTTCTGTTAGTTGTTCCATAAACAAAACTGATGTGTAAAGATGTTGATTGGTGATTAATGGTGATTCATTACTTTCATCTAATCGAATTGTTTAATTTACTCAACGCTCAACTTTCTAAAGGACTCCTGAGGAGCGCCGCCATCTTTCTTGCTGTAGTCGATCTTGTATTTCTCTTGCGTCACGTCAAGCAGCCTCGCACGAAATCCCGGGTCCTTCATGCGCCTCGTCAAATCATCTACGAATAAAATAATAAGAGCATGAACATACCGTGCAATGATTATGTATAGCTTGTTCTTTCGATATCATATATTTACATGTAATTCTACAGGAATTTCAACAATCAATGCATCAAATGTCATGTAATAAACACCGATATAATTTGCGAGATCTTTCTGTTCATACATGTAGGTTAATATACATGACTTTAATCCAACATATCCTGTTCTACAAAATTATTAGCGTTCCTCACCGAGACAGCGAGCTATAGGCCTACAGATGACAGTAATAATACAAATTGCAGAAAAACAAGCAAAAATACTATTAAAATGTATGATACAATTTTTGCCTCCGCGGAAATTTCAGTGAGACGGCATTCCAGAGTTTCGGAAATATTTTCTCATTGACCTTTATCTGCACAATTTTTTTAAGCATTAAATATAAATTTTATTCTCCTTTTGCTCAGGGCCATTTACAACCCAGGGCATAAAAAAGTATAATCTTAATAGAATCAGGCACCGTAAGGTAATAGATAATATTAATCTGCGAATTAAATAGAGAAATAATAATTTAGGCCAATACACGCGGCTCGATAATAATTGTGGAGAAATGAGAGGCCTACTTGTAAATTTGAAGAAGAAACCTTGGCATTTAATTAATGCGAGGAAATCTACAGTAAATTTTATCTTCATTGATTTATATTTTAATGAAAATTAAATTCTAATAAAACTTAGAATAAGAAATAATAGAATAATATTTGCTAAATTATATAAGTCATTGAAACTTACCGCTGATGGATTTTATAGTTCCAGCAGATGGCCCCTTGTAATCATCAGGCAGATATTCCACAGGCCAGAAATCCATTGGAAACAGTTTGTAGAGACTTTCCATAGTGTTGTGCACATGTATCTAAAGTCAGAAATAAATGCTAATTATTGTTATGTAAATACGATTATATGTATCAAGAATTCAATTATTATGTACTTATACAATAAATGAGTATTTGACGTCCGGTTCCTCACCAGAAGGCGAGGTCAAGAAATGCAATACTATAATACAACGTTTATACGGGTGGGCCCGATGACGTAGAGCCATGGCTGACTCGTGTCGATGATGTTGATGTACATGTAAGCGGTAAGAACTTAATATTGCAACACATTGGCATGAAATATATCATTAGAAATATTATGAATCTATGATAGTAAAATGCTTACGATTTGAAATTTCTTCAGCGAATGCTAATGTGATTTCAGCTTTCGTCGGTTATCGAATATATGGCAAAAATTAAATATATAATCATTTGTAGTTCTGGAGATAAAAATGAGTTATTAACATTATTAGCTTAACTTAACCTAACTTAACTAAATTTATTAATACTAGTTTATGAGGTCATTTTTGTCCAGTAACGCTACATTAGCATATTTCAGAATTCATGCTGTTTTGCATTCTATTGTTAACGTAGCATCAACTAGCAAGCTTACCCGATCCACAATTTTTTTCTTAAAAAAGGTTTTCATTATGCCAACAATAATTTCAACGAAGGCTCCACAGTTGTACAAGTGAAATCCCTTAATCCGGCCGATGCTGCAATCCTGCATTTTCATAAATAAGAACAAACGATACAAGCGGCTGGTAAGAATACAATAAGGATACTAAAGGCTCATAAGAATTCAATACAAACGGATATTATTTAATTCTACTATATTGCTTCTTGATATTAATGCTTCTACAATTATTTCTACAAGATACAAGATTTCTACAAGATTTGCTTCTACAATATCAAAGAACTTATGGGCTGGAGAAGAAAACAAGCTAAATTACTGTCATCAGTTAGGATCATGCTCAGTCTCTCTGATAGAGATATGATACTGAATATATAAGTAATAATTAATTTCAGTCAATCATTCAATGAAGACTAGACGTCTGGCTGCTCACCCGAAGGCGATATCAGAGACCGTCTCGAGAGAAGATTGCAACAACAAACACTTTCGAACCTCCAGAAACATTTTGCAAATGCATAAACTGAAGAGAAAGCGAAGTCTGAAACAGTGCAAGTCGGTTAGGTGCCAGAAGGAAGGGACTCTGTAATCAGAAAGGACAGCATGAGTGAAGATGTCACGGCCTGTAACTTTTAGTTTCTTAATATCGTTAGTATAAATTATGTCGTCATAATTATTACGAATACTTTCTTCATATCATGGGATTCACCGGGTTCAAATCTCGGTGAAGCCGATCAGAGAAGAATCTCGGACACAAATGGGTCGCCTTAACCAATGACGGACTCAATTTTTGAATGCCTGAAAATCATGCAAAGTGCAACTAAATGTGCTAAGTATCATCATGAGCCATTTCCGTGTTGGATCCGGAATATTTGAGAATAGTCCAACCGATAACTGCACGTGTTTCGTAAGAGCCGACTAACGCAGATACTGAGGAA
>JAQFZF010001232.1:0-14561 GCA_034695365.1 Enchytraeus norvegicus | reverse complement strand
CAGACAGACAGACAGAGACACAGAGAGAGAGACAGAGACAGAGAGAAAGAGAGAGAGAGGGAGGGAGATAATAAGCAAAACAAGGAAGCAAACACAAATGTATAAGAGATATTGGTCATGAAATAGTCCTAAGGACCATCACGGTTCCTTGGTTCGCCCGTCACTGATGTAGTCGCTGCCCGCTAGATTGCGAAACTGACATCAAAACACAATGAGGTAGAAGCTGACAGAGAGACGGAGAGAATGATACAAGCAAAGCAACGAAGAGACGTATACAGAGAATTATAAACCTAAAGTTCGATGGATTTAGAGAACCTGATTTAATGGATGGTTGAGGGGGGGGGGGAGCCGGGTGAATAGAATTTGATTTAACGGGGGTGGAGAACGGATTTAGGGTCAGACCCTTGAAACTGACACGCTATACGTGTGTGTATATGTATGTAAGGTAGTGTGTGTATAGTAACACCAGTGGGGGGCATATGAATGCATCAATATAGTCATTCTCTCACTCCCCCCCCCAATCACCACATATGTCATTCAAACACCCCCTATATCTAATCGCTAACACCATATCAGCCAAATACAGATTGAAAAATCTTACATTAATCAATCAATCGATGAAGATTTAACTTCCGGTTCCTCACCCGAAGGCGACGTCAGCGACGCCAATTATAATTTGTTTAATTATTTATTACTAATGTAAGTACTTGTAATGTTGAGAACGGAACTCATAACGTCAGTTTTCTGCTGTGTATGGTCTTGCTATAAGACGTCCCTGATATCGCCTTCGGGTGAGAAACAGGACGTTAAATCCTCATTGATTGATTGGTTGACAGCGTTTTGTAATTGTGATTTGGTCCATTTTTGTCGTAACAACTGTTATTACTGAGCGTTTAATTAAGGTTAATGGCCAGCGAACATGTTATAGGGGCGCTAATGATTGCTTTAATGCTACAATTGTGCAACGAACCGAATTAAATTAATCGCAGTCTACTAATTGACTGATTGATTAGACACTATGTAGAACAGCAACCGCGTGCATTCAGGTCATTCTGCATGGATAAAACCCTATAGTAAAATTTAATATCCTATTATACTTGAGGTTCGGGTTTCGATTCCCGGTCGAGTCAATCAGAGAGTTAAGTTTCGGATATACAAACGGGCCAATGATTAAGTCACCTGTGTGCTGCAATCGCTCAGGATCGGGATCAGGTCCGCGCCTACGTTCGGTAACGAATATGGCACACAATCTTTAATCTTTTAACCTTTAACTAGAGCTTCTTATAGCATTATTCTTACAAATGTTTAATATCAAGAAATACGCAATTGATAATTTCACAACCAATATATTTACACGACAAAACACGTAATAATTATACGACAAACCCAATATTGTAATGTTACAAAAATAATTTGGATAATGATTGAAGCTCCTCAGTATACAAATAGTTGTATAAAAAATGAAATAACAAATATCATGAAATGCAATATGTAAATTTAGAATGTAAATTGAAGCTCCTCCATTAGACATAGTTCAATTTGTAAAACAAAAAACTTACATGGAATGTAATATGTAGGATAAATATCTTGCAGGCCTTTGCACGAAATTAAATTTGTAACCCAGTATAATACGGGTTTAAGGTCCTTTTCATTATCTCGCGACGATATCAGGGACGTATTAAACATTGCATGTAAACTGGTGTAATGTAAATTATATGCAATGTTAATTACATGCGATGTTAACTACATGTAATATCAATTACATGTATAATGTTTATTAGCCTACGCTCGAGGTAATGAAGCTTACTGGTCTACTTTAGTAATACATAAGCTTACTGTTATAGGATGCTACTAGTTGATAACTTTGCGTCCCTAACATCAGGCCTGGATAAGGAAACGGACGCTAACTCTTTCTACACTATTATCCGCATTAAGTCATTGCTTCGATCACGCTTATATAGAGCGTCAAATGTGTCTTGAACAAGAATCTGATGCTCTCTGACCCATATCCCCCGCTATTATATAGATTGGTTCTCACAACTGCAATACATGTGTTAGTCGCCCCCAACGTATATTTATATTTAAAGTATTACATGTATATGGAATATATACAATACAATGAGGATTTACCGTCAGAAATTCTCACCGGAAGGCGATATCTGGGACGTATATATTCTATCCAAATTATCCGAATTCAATTCGCTATCAAAATTATTTACATAGGCCAAGCCTATATTCCCTCTATTAGAGTTTGTACTTTCAACTTGTCATAGATTTATAAAAGAATTATTATACCCTGATACTTCAAACTAGTCAAATAAAATACTTGGCTCACAATGCATTTATCTGTATTAACAACAACAACAATAACAACTTAACTATATACATATTATACAAGGAGGCCGATATCAGAACACGGTCAACAGTAACGTTATTCGTAATTCCGTTACTGGACTCCAAGCTTCAAAAAGTCCAATGTGCTACATTTATCTTAATACATAAAACAAACATTATACCCTGAACAAAATTATACTGATGAATTGGGCAGCTCCCGTTACAGGAAATGTTAATGCTTCATGTTTATTAAAATAAAATGTATAAATATTAATATTAATATAAATTCAGCAATAGTAATATAAAGACTTAGTAATAATAGCCTCATATACATGTAGTTTTCTTTTTGAGGCAGAGACTCTCCATCTGCTTAGAGAGATGCAATTCTGTCTGTGTAAAGGGCACCTTCAGCTCCATCCTCGATCTGCTCCACAGCTAATTTTAACCCATGGAACCTGGGCCTTATTACACCACTCTGATATATATATATATATATATATATATATATATATATATAGCCGATATAAATAAACTTTTTATCTTTTTTGAAGCCAAGGGTTGTTTTGTTATCACTCAGGTCATTTACAACTAGTCATATAAATTGAATACAATATAAACATTTATAATAGTATAAAATATAAAATAAAATGGTGACAAATGGAATGAACCTCGGCTCCTAAGCTAAATGCACTTTGACTCCACTTAAGTTTTATACAAATCAAAATAAGCTGATCGATTGTTATTATTGTAGTATTTCACAAATTAAATAATGTGATCGACTTTTGTAACAACATTAAACTGACATACTATTTTTTATATTTTACGTTTATTCTCTAAATCTTTATACGGATTGCATTGATTTTTTGTATCTTCTGATCGATCGTATTTCAGAACAACCATCACGCTCACACTAACATTAGGAACATAAACTTTATATACAACACAACGATTCCGCAGTTTTTTAATTATTTAATTTTATGCGTTATGGGCTCGTAGGTAAAAGAGATAAAAAACATTTTTAATTCCGTAGTTTGTATAAGACAATTCATTTCCCTTTAGCTCCTACAAATTGAGGTTTCCTTAGCTGCTTTAGACTAATACTCTAGTAATTTTATCATCTAAGATAGATACAGAGATTATTCTACTCCGGTGTGCTCGTCGTCATATTATTAAATCAAGGATTGTCTGCGGTGTTGGCTACCAATGGTGTCTTGGTAGGCGTGGTTTGGCTATAGTTTTAAAATCTAATCCAAGTTAAATCTAATATTTCCCGCTAGCCGAATAAATTACCGGTTCATCCAATTATTCCTACCAAAAGGCATTATAGGTTACTAGTAGTAAAAGCCTCTAAAAGGCTCTCTACAGAACATTGCACATCAGACAATAGCTCACACAGCAAGTGATCAAGAACCAGCAGTCAAACAACAATTAGCCACGGTCCAGAATACTCGGACGTCTTCAATATAAACCAGGACCGGATTTAAGGGTGGTCAGGGTGTGCAGCTGCACAGGGGCCTCCAGCAAATTAAGGGCCTCCACCAAGTACACATTTTCTTTAAATATGATTTTTACGCTGAGTTTTGGTGAGCTGATCTCTACTCTATTTGCCAAAATGTGTCGTTATGCGTATCAGAGTAAGAGTTTGTGAATTGGAAAATGTAAATGCATCACGATCATCTGTAATAGTGATTCATCAGAAAGTCTGCGTAGACTTCGTTGTAGGTTAATGTCATGGTTCATGGACTTCCACCCCTGCGCTGCACAGGGGCCTCCACCAAGGTAAATCCGGCCCTGATATAAGTCTCGCCTGCAGGCCTACAATAGGCTACGGATCGCGTTGTCTCAATCAGAAATTCTCACAGAAACGTAATGCGTAACGCGTAACGAGATAAGGGAATTATTATATAGGATACCATTGGAGATGACATTATAATTAATTAATATTTGTAACCGGAACAAGAATATTACCAGCCTCGGTCGCTAAACAAGTAGTTCTTGGCGTTGCTTGGGTTTTGAAATCCTCCACCAAACATAGAGTGCCTACTAGGATGAGAAGTGGCATAAGACTGACAGTTCGCCATGGCTGACATGATCGATGCCGCCGCAGCCACACCAGACCCGTTACAACTTCCCAATCCGGGAAAATACCCAGGTATACCTCCAGGACCTAACCCTAACATCCCACCGGCTGGTGGATAGTGGAAAAGTTCTCCGGATCCTGGTGAAGGATTGTCTAATCGCTGCTGCTGATGTGGGAGACCCACTGTGCTATCTGCCGGCGCCACTGAACTCAAAAGTGATTCAGGGTTGCGTTCCATTGTCCCATTATTCAAATTTCCAGTAGTTGATGATTCACTGGTGGAATTATAATTAGTAAAATGTTTTTCTTGCTTAACCGCAGGCTGCGGGGAGCCTACGATAGAAGAAGAATTGTTATTGGTGCGCTGATTTGTATCGTGCGTTGTGAGTGGTCGAGAATGATGTAATGTCTGTTCGCTATTATAAACACCACTTTCTGTATTCTTACCCACCGATACATTCTGACTACCACCGCTTGATTTAGACTCCTTACCTTGAACCGATCTCTTAGATGGTGTCCCATCACTGCTCGAATTTGGACTTACGCTCGAAGCACCCCCTGACTTACTATCATCCTTCTTCGAATCTCCCCCTGGGGTTTTATCTTTAGCAGACTTCTTGGTTTTATATCTATGATTTTGAAACCATATTTTTACTTGAGTGGGAGTCAACCCAATTCCGTTTGCTAAATGTTCGCGTTCGGGGGCGGAGAGGTAACGCTGTTGTTTGAAGCGACGTTCGAGCTCGTAGATTTGTGCTTGGGCGAACAGGATCCGCCGCTTTCGTCGTTGGGCGAAGGTGAATGCGAGGGGGTAGCGCCCCTGCTGGTGGTCCAGCCCTCCGAAGGGCGAAGTCATGGACATGCCGGGGTGGTGGTGTGACAGGCCTGGGGGGCCAAATGTTGCTGGGTTGGGTCCGCATGGTCCCGTGTCCATCCAGCGAGGTACTGCAAATATACAAACATAATTTATTTAACGATGTATAAAATAATCACTTTAATATCGTGTAAATTCGTTACGCTATCACGTTTCTGGGTCAACGTGACCCATATTTCATCACTATTGTAGGTCTGCGTTCTAGCTGACCCAGCTGTTCCGTATGCTTAGGCCTTCAGCAGAACGACGTCATGCAGCCAGACAGAGTAATAATCCTGGCTAAATTATGTAACACATCAATATAAAATGTTGCGAATAGCCTGTATTAGAGGCTTTTTCACAAGTAGTGAAATATTGGTTTATTGCAAGAACTGAGACAGAAGTTGACAAACAAGTTGACCCCATCACAAAGGCTATGCCATTGCAACACCTAAAATGTAACCATTGGCTTAGATTTATTAAAAATGAGGCCTAATCTTATGATGTCACCCGCGATATGTAATGATATACCAAAAAACAGAAAGTAAGATAGAAACCTCTGTAAACATGTGCGGATTTCGTGCTAAGAATGCTGCCCTTAGCAAGCAATTAAGAGAAGTAGCTGGCTGAAGGTTGCAACTTGATCGGTCGCACAGCCGAGTATAGAATCCGCCATATCTGATTTGAAATGATGACGTCATACCACGAGATAACCGAATCTCACAATAATGCCCCTATTATCATTTGTTCGTAAGAAACTCTAGCAGGTGAATAATGCGGATATTACAACAAAACGGTTTTGCGGCAAAGACATCAATTAGTAAGCTCTATCCATGCTTATAACTTTTGTGTAATAGACCAACAGGTCTCTCGAGGTCTTGCCATATCGGTTGTGACATATATGGCAAGCTGGACTACTCTACACGTCACTGTTCAAAGCGCTTCTGAGTCTTGGTCAAGAGTGCGTTATATATTTAATAATTATTGATTTATTAATTCTTAATAATTATTGGTTAGAGAAATAGAGAAATAATTAATCGTTATTAAAAAGGCACGATTGCTTCGCCCACTCTTTTCTTATACGCGCTCTAACAGTGATAATAATGATATTAGTGCGAACTGAAAGCATAATCCTGTTTACTCAATGGGTTTAATCCGAGCCACAAGTCTAGTCGGGGATTAGAACACGAGCCTACAGATTAAGAATCCAACTGTTTACATGGGCGGCTACACTCCCACATTGTGGGTAAGAGAATAGTAATAGTATATTCCCATATCACATATCCACAATTGACCATTGGTTAATATATATTCGAGTCAATACGGACTCCTAGTGCGGAGCTGATCCCGTTTCTAAGAGCTTCAGCATACAAGTGACAATTGCCATTGACCAATTGGCAAGGTCGGAAGTCTCACTTTCGACCAATTACGATCATCCGCCAGATCCGTGTTTACCTCCGCAATCTTTTGAAGCAATCGCCTACAACGTACTAATTGTTTCTAATTAACCGATCCACGAAGGCATGTGGAGTTTGATTGGTACATCCGAGATTTTACTCTATGATTGAGCCGATCGGGAATCGAAATAAGGACACTTTGCTCTATATTCGACACTAAATGGCTAACGCGCTGACCAATGAGCCTCGGAGACGTATACTCACTTAGACCATGGAATTCTTTGCTTTATTTATATTAGCTTCATATTGTACATATACACTATGATGTTTATCCTCTCCTATAATAATGCTAAAGCTGACGTATGTACCCGTAGCTTATCCAAGGATACTGTCAGAGACGGATCCGGCTGGGACTCTAACCAGTGATATTCCTGCTTATCAGGCAAGCTTTCTACCGATAACTATCTAACCGAGACTAATTCCTATACGTTTTCATTTTGTTGACATCTCTCTCTCTTTCTCTCTCTCTCTCTCTCTCTCTAGTGCGCTGTCAAATGGCAGGTCCGGTACATATTCTGAAACACAGTCTGCTATCACGCTCACTAATGAGCAGCCCATCGATCATCAAGTTGATCCCATCCCTTTACCCTGTGGTAAAGGCCATGCCTTTACCAAACCCAAAATGTAACATTTGCTTACATGAGCTTATACATATAGACTACATGCATAGGCCTAGCCAGTCTATAACATAAATGCCTATGTTGGCCTATAATTATTAATACATGTGTGCTTACAGTTTATATGCGGCGCCCGCCAACTAGCCTTAATCCGTACTATGCGCCAGCCAGCCTGGCTATATACGATATCTGTAGGAGAGTTTATATAGATACACAGGATTACAATAATTTCTACACTTGATATTAGATTTGTCAGGAAAATATTGACGGCATTTTAAAATAGGCTTTAATGTATAGCAGTGTGGTCTATTACTGTCAATACAATACAATACCATGAGGATTTAACGCCCGGTTCCTCACCCGAAGACGTCTCAAACGAACTATGCAACTGCAAGCAGTACTATACCACCGGAACACACTTGTAACTTGTAAAATGCATGGACGGATGAATATGTGAGATCCGAAACAGTGCAAGTTCATTAGAAATAGCAAGAGAATCTAACTAAACAGCTCTATATGGAGGAAAAATGAGTTTTCAGTTAACCCTGTCGGTTGATTTATTTTCAAATATAGATTCTATAGAACACCATCTATTAGCTATATTTTATAATTCTATATTGCAGGGCTTCCTCATTTTTTAATATTAATCGATGTGCTCAGATATCGATCGTCGTCAGATGATGAAACGGACGTTAAACCTTACACCATGTTGTGAATCTATTTAATAGTTATCATCATATCTCCTTCGGTTGTACCGGTACTCTTTCAGAACACTGCCCAACGGCAGGTCCATGGCATACAACTGTAGAGTTTGTATGCCATATTTTCTTGGAGCCAATTTTGTTTCTGAGGTTCTCCTTAACCAATGACTCCATTAGTCGGCTTTTACGAAACACGTGCAGCTTTCGGTTAGTCTATTTTATAATGTTTACCGAATCCAACACGGTGATTGTAACGGTGTGTGCGTGCAATTATACCGATATCACATTCCTACCTTTACCCTCTAGGTTTGCTTTTATATTTAAATAATTGTGAAAACATCCTGACTTTAGACCCCTAGCGTGACTTCCATTCATTATTATTGGCTCTTAAAAACACCACAGACAAACACATATCTGATTAAGAAGCAGGAATTTGACTTTTAATGAAAGCATATCATTTAGATGGTGACAATATTTATGAGTCATTAAAACTACTTGGCACTTTATGTTACATTCCTGCATGTGATATCTATTCTACAGTATACATATCTCAAATATAAAGTTTGTCGTTTTGATTACGACAAACTTGAGAATAGACCTACCGAACGCTTCACGTGTTTCGTAAAAGACGACTAACGCAGTCACAGAGGAAGGATAAGGAGACCCACCTCAGAAAACAAAATTATCTTAAAGAAATATGGCATAAAAACTACGCAATAGTTCCATACACGGACTTGCCGTTAGGCCGTGCACTGAGAGAGTGAGGCAAAATCTTAACGCCACTTTAATCACGCCATTACAAATGGATTTGTTGTGATGAATATAAGAACCGAGAGAGCTATCACAGAAAACTCCATCATTGAGTTCTAAATTTGAGGTTAAATGACTTCTAGATATCACTGCAGGAATTTCAAAAATAATATGGCATCATGAAATGATAATCACAACGGCCAATTACAGTACAGGACAATAGCGTCCATGCACGCTTAACGGATAAATTCAAAATCCGGCGCATTCATTGGTTGCTGAGACAGGCTCAGATAGCGTAGCCATCTTTGTAAAGATCAACCTTCAACTCGCAATAGTTAAGCATTAAAATATGACAGTTTTCAATAATTTTTTAAAATATCAAATCGGCTCCACATAATAATAATAAATACATAGAATTGCTGTATGATATATCGAGATTAATATATTGAGCTTCACAACAATGCGCTGGCTTCCGTTTGATTTTTTTAACTCCCTGAAGTTTGTAGTAGTACACATGCAGTACCGGTCATAAATAAACCGATACATTTGTAGCGATACGTCATATGAAACCTCAGAATAAGGGTTTTACATCCGGTTCCTCACCCGCAGGCGATGTATGGGACGTATCAAGCAGAATCGCTTGATTCATCCAGCAAATTTTAAACCGAAACGCGGCGAAATATGAATTATACACGTATTTTATAAATTAATCATGCTCTTATTAAAGTCTCATAATTATGCAATCTTAGGCCTTGTTGACTCTCTACAGACGTTAAGAATATTGCCCAATAGAAAACCGAATGTGTTTTGTAATAGCCGACTTACGCAGTCACTGAGGATAATACTCGACTCGAAAAATTAAAATATATCCAAGAAAATATGGCATGCAAACTATGCAGTTTTATACCATGCACTTTCCGTTAGGTAGTGCAGTGGACTGTGAGAGAGAGAGAGAGAGAGAGAGAGAATCACGTAATCAATCAAATTAACCCATTTAGAGATAGAGTTATGTTAATTATCCGTAGGAGTCCAAACACTTTTATCAGAAACTGTGCTAATTTAACAACGACATAATAATTATAATTATCATGGATAAATTTCTCAGGCATGCTTATTACAGCCCAATGCATGTCACAAGATTTTGCATGTTGTACATGCATTGCTTATTCCACGGATAACTTATAACAGATTTCATCCCGCCTTAGAGCTTAAAATTTTAATATACTTTCTTGCCTTGTATAGCGGACTTGTACTGTTTTGGATCTGACTTTCGCCTGGGCCTATGGTCCTAAGCATTTGCAGGAATTTTCTGGTTTTTCGAAAGTGTCTGTAGTTGCACATTCCGCTTGGCTGTATCTGACATAGCCATCGGGTGAAGAACCGGACGTTAAATTCTCGTTGATTGATTGATATGAAAGCTATATACAAATTATAGATACTTGAGAGTCGCTGTTCAGGACTTGGCGTGTACCATCCCGCCGATGACGGACTCCTGACTGATTGCATGGGATCAGCTCCCGACCCGCCGTAGAAAGACGGCAGGTCCGGGCCCCCGCACCCGTAGGCAGAGGCTAGATAAGCGCTACCGCCAGTGGCGAGGGAACCCGTGGGTGCGGGATAGAGTTGGGATGAGCTCCCGCCCGTGCTATAACCCGTGTGATGATGGTGTGACTGGGTGTAGGCCATTAGATCGTTTAGCCCTGCTGTGTTGCCGCATAGGTGAGCCATGTTCTGCAGTAATTCTACCAAAGCGCTTCTGAGACTTCGTTAAGAGTCCGCTATATTATATATAGAAGCTACTGATTGATTCCTTTGTTACATAAAGCTATAAGAACTAAGAATTAATAGATCGAAGTAATAAGTTGATTAATTGCCTGTAATCGATAGTTATTATATTTAATTAATTAGATATTCTATATTATGAATATTCTGTTGCAACAGTTGCATATTCCATTATAATTGATGGACAATATTCTGTTTTCAAATCAGTCTGTAAAACACAAACGAGCATTGTCCTTCAGCACGACAGTATTAGCAAGCGATGATCAATGCGAAATATCAAAGTGGCTTTAATTAACACATTGCATTTCACTAAATAGACGTGCATGTATATTAATTAGGGCCTATAGACCTAGCCGGTAGAACACTTTACTGAGAAGTAGGAGGCCACGGGTTCAAGTCCCAGCTGAGTCCGTTCTCTTACAGTGTCCTTAAGTTTCGAAGGAGACCAAATTAAACTTTGACTTTTGTGCTGTAATATTGCACATAAATTGAAAGATTAACTGTTACTTTTTTTGTTTAAATGATAGGCCTAACTTTTAAAATAATAATTACCAAAGAATTAACTAGTATTAGGCTCTATAATGTTCCGTCGAGAAACCATGTTTTACGCAGGTCCTACTTCGCAAAAGTCTGTACTCAAAATGTTCCATTCTGCGACAATACTCCTCGTCCACAATTAAACAGTACTGCACCCAGACTGCACTAAACGCTGCAATGATAGAGTTATAATGGCGAGAACCCAATTACAATTAATATATGTCGATGCAAGGCTATTATGTGACACGAGCGATACCACTAAGCCATTGTTAAAGTCGAGGAGCGAACGAGCAATACTCCTCCTATTTCGTTCTGTCCCTCACTCGCTTATTGAAATACCTTTCAAACGGTCATGTGAAAAAACGGACGACTCTATTTAGGATATTGTTCTGTTTGGAACACTTTGGGGAGAGCAAAAGCTTACATAATCAACTACTCCAAAACACTCAGCTTTTGTCGACCAATCGCAGTGCTTCTTACAAGTGATTGATGTTGTGTCGACGAATGCGATTGGTTTTTGCGAGCAACTAAGATGCTGATTGGTTGATGGATGCTTAGCTCCGCCCAGAAAAAGGCGTGGTTTGATTGATTCCTGGACGCAATACATCGATATTTAGCGCCACCTCCCGCTGCGTGCGATCAATAGCGGAATAAGAAACGGGTGTTAAATAGACTTTCACTAATCCAACCATCGCACTGTGTACAATGAACGATAGTAATTTCTGCATTAATTACTGTATAACACACAGTAGTCTCACAGGCCCAGAGGTCTGGGGGCAGGTTTGACCGGTTTGCATGATATGAAACCCTTATTAAGAATTGATGGACTAAGAATTTGGCTACTGTTTACTTTTAGTAGGCCCTAAGTGAACTTTTCAAAGGTGTTGAAAAGTTTTCAATTTTAAACGGAGATTTATTCTTAATTTGACATTTATTTTGGCACTTTGTAATTTTTTTTGGAATTTTTGTTTCATCTCTTTCTCTTTTCGAGTGCTATTTATTTAGGAACACAATAGGGTTAGGAGCATTATACGTCTCCGTGGCTCATTCGGTTAGTGCGTCGGCCAGTTTGTGTCGACTGTTGCACATGAGGTCCGGGTTTCGATTCCCGGTCGAGTCAATCAGAGGGTAAAATTTCGAATGTACAACGGGGCCAACCAAGCCCATCATCATTTCGTGTGTCGGATAATTGGTAACAATTAGTACGTAGTGGGTAACTACTTCGGAAGATTTCGAAGATTACCACAGGCCTGGCGTATATATGATCCAATTATCAAATTGGACTGTATAGAGTTGGGCTGGCGACCTCACCGTCAGATTAATGACTATGTCGCCTGTGTGCTGCAATCGCTCAGGATCGGGATCAGCTCCTCGCCTACGTTCGGTAACGAATATGGCACACAACCTTTACTTTTATAGGGTTGGGGGTAATGCTAGGACTAATTTAATTTTACATTGCAATTTCAAACACCACAAAGAAGATAATTTGGTAACAATAAGTATCCATTCTTAATCCATCATTTCCTAGTAACGGTTTCACAGGATGCAACCCAATCCGGATTTCAAGAAACAAACAAAAAATGAAACAGATTTCTGAGGCCGCAGTGTTATTGAAAACGTGACGTTTAGGAAAATATTAGTGAATGAATGAAAGAATCAATCAATCAAACAATAGATAGATCAGAGATGCTATAGATAGGTCCGTCTCTGCCAGTATTAACCTAACTTGGATACAGAAACAGAAGTTAAACGTATATTGCAGCTTATATGTACCTTTTGAAATAGACCACTGCTGCAGCTCATCTATTCCATACTGTACCATCACAACCACAATTATTAATGACGAGAAGCAAACAGGAGATATAAACCCCTAACTGATTATCTCATGATTATGGTACAATATGGAAAAGATATCCGATGATGATGATACAATATAGAAGAGATATCTCATGATTATGATACAATATGGAAGAGATATCGGATCGAGGTTTTGTGGAGAGGTGCAACGAGTGGCACTTGTCCAGCTGGAAGATAATGATGAATGAAGTCCTGAGTGACCTCAAGAGTTCCACTCCAGGAGAGTCTGTAATGTAGCTGTGGGTTCCGTGGACAAACAGTCATAATCATAATCCACATCCGGCGAATCCTTTATTTCCTGGTATAGTTTGGGACTCTGCAGACCAAAAGAGTCAACATTAAACAAGGGTAATTAGGCATTCTTATAAGTGAGTGCAATTGAACAACGTAGGATATACGATATGTATTAGCATTCGGATTCCATATTATTCTGAGTATATAGATCTATAGGTTAAGTCTAAACACTGCAGTCCGATTGCTTGAAGGTTGCATTAAGTTCTAACAATAATTCGAATATTATAAATCAATGTAAGTTGTGTTGTGAGGTTAAAATTTTAAGTCTATTCATGGGAGTAATATTCAAAAATGAATTTAAGAAAGTACATGTTTAGTTGATTAAGTAATCCTTTAGTAGCGAATTATGGTTTCTATAACATGACTGCTGTGACGTCCCTGACATAGCCTTCTGGTGAGGAACCCCGGACGTTAAATTCTTATTGATTGATTGATTGCGACGAATTTCATCACCGCGGTGTCACCGCAAGCAGCTGAACCGATCACCGCGGTGACGCCGTGACGGTGGAGAAAATAGTGACGGTGACGCCGCGTTTCACCGCGTTGTCATAGCGATGCGGAACACCGCGCTGATCTCTAGCACCTAACATCGCTATATTCGATACTTTGCTGGTCTAATCATCAACAAGAGACAGCTAGAGATAAGGTTGGCTAAATAATGAGCGACAATACAACGGTCTAATTACAGACTAGTTATGACTGATCATCAACATCATCAAGTGTTTGGTCACTTGACAGGATCCGTATGCTTATCATAAAGATTGTATTCTTTGTCATGATTAGATTCCATTTCTATGCTGATTTCAATAATAATAATGGTTTAAAGTCCATTTTCTCATCAAAGGATGATGTCAGGGACGTCTCAGCTGCTTTTCCTTTTTCCTATTATCCGTAGGTCAACCATTAGACAGTATATTAATAAATGCAAATATAGTTGGCCTACGCAAAATTGAACTCGTTAAAGTGATAATACCAAAAGACGTGCCTGTGTCATATTTTATTTACTTGCTGAAGTTGCTGTGCAGCGGCGCAACCACCGGGTGGGACGCGTGTCCCACCCAACTTTTCATACCCCTGAAATGGCCCCCCCCCAACTTTTCATACTCCTAGAATGGTCCCACCCAACTTTTCATACCCCTGAAATGGTCCCACCCAACTTTTCATACCCCTGGAATGGTCCCACCCAACTTTTCATACCCCTGGAATGGTCCCACTCAACTTTTCATACTCCTGGAATGATCCCACCCAACTTTTCATACCCCTGGAATGGTCCCACCCAACATTTCATACCCATAGAAT